>PVJA010002912.1:74969-100947 GCA_004027025.1 Myocastor coypus | reverse complement strand
GGGGCCTTTTTTTTTTTTTTTTTTTTGTCTTTTTGAGACAGGGTCTCGCTATGCAGTTGAGGTTGGTCCTGAGCTCACTTTTGTAGCCCAGGCTGGTCTCGAACTCCCATCAATCCTCCTGCCTCAGCCTCCCGAGTGCTGGGATTACAGGCGTGAGCCACCACGCCCGGCTAAGAAGGCCTTTCTTTCAGGTCAGATTCACAAATGTTAGAGCTTATCTTATAGGAAATGAGACCCTCCTAGGACATTGTAACCAGCATATCTCACATTTGAGTTTATTATAAAGATGCCAGCAAGCGGAGGAGAAGCCACAGAAGGGAGAGGCTGGGGATAATGAGTAGCATAGGAGACTATTGCAGTGGCTTGGGCAGAGCTGGCACTGCCTGCAGTCAGGCAGTGACTAGAAGCAGAGGATAGAGTGGAGAGGAGGTGAGAGGCCCAGAGCTGAGCTCAAACTGTAGCAGCACAGGGCTTCATCCCAGTGGCTTCTTTCTGCCTCTCTCTATTCTCCAGTCTGATTACAAGCCCAGGAGAAATGAGGTGAAAGCCTGATTGATCAAGACCAAGCCAAGTTCAAGCTCAGTGCTCATCCAGGCTAGGTAGGAGGGAATCAAGAGGTCCTTCTCTATGGCAGGCAGGTGTGGCGTCACATCTAATAACCCAAGTCCCAATCAAAGGTAGGGTTTGACTGACACCTCTTCCTTAGGACCAGATTTCCTCATTGTATCTCTTAAGTCTTCAGGCTGATTGAGGGGAACCATAGAGCTCCACCCACACGCAGGAAGAATGCTGTTCACACCTGAGCATTAAACAGCTTATGGGGATGCAGATACAGGTAGCTCAAATGTACATCTATTCTTGCCCCCTTTATCTACTTAGAGCTGTCTGAAGGATGCAGGAAATCGAATGCTTGACCTTATTTACTGAGTTTGTCCTGTTTCTTTTGACCAGCATTTTAATCCAGATGCAGCAATCAACTCTGAATTCTAGTGCTATTTCTTGAACCCCAGCAGAGAAATAGACATAATATTTCCCTCTTGCTGTCCCAGTTTCCAGAGTGTGGTGCCATTAATATCTTTGATGCCTTTGATTAGAATTCTGGGTAGATTGTAGCTTGTGCTTTGCTGCAGTGCCCACCACATTAATTAGTGGTGGTTGTGGCGCTCTTCAGAGCATGTGGTCAAGCTGTTCAGTTATTTTTTCATCACTGCCAAGCACCCTATTATTTAGGGTGGAATTGGTCTGAGCGGATATCATGTCAGAAGTGGCAACAGAGGTTTCAGGTTTTTTTTCAGCTCTGCTATTCCTTATCTCACTCTGCTAGGTTTGCTGTAGGCCTCCGAACTATAGCATGACCCCTGGGGAATGGTCTGATGGCTGGAATGGTGAGCTCTTATGGCTCAGTGTGCAGACCCTGCACCAGGGGTCCATCTATGGGGAATGTAGGGAGAGTGGGTGAATCCTTGACTGGTGACTCTGGCCACCCCTTGGGGCCCCCAGGACACACCTCCAAAAAGGATGCATCTTCCACTCAAGTTAATCTGGGTCCCTATGGGTCTTTCACGATGATAAATAGGTGCATCCATGGGCATTTGTTCTGTGGACCTCTTGATGCAAAGACGCTGGTCTATGGATCACTGGAAGCAGCAGAAATAGCTTCACCTGGGAGCTTGTTACACAGGAAGAATCTCAGGCTACAGAATCACAGAGCATGTGCCAATAGGTTGGAGGATTACTGTTTTAATCTATAGCAATGATTCACAGCCCTGGCACTGGGTTAGAATCACCTGGAACTAAAATATCCATATCTAGCCCCCTATGGACCACTTGAACCACAATCTCTGGTGGTAGAGCCCAGCTTTCAGTGTATCTGAAAAGCCCCTTATGAAATCCTAATGTGCAGCCATGCTAGAAGCCCAGAACCTGAAAGGACATATCAAGATCTCCCTGGAAACAGTAATGCTCCCCACGCTTGGCCCTGAGGTTTTGATTTAGTTGGCTTGAGATCGGCTAGTGTCTGTACTTTTTGCATTTCCCCAATTAATAGTTGTAAATCATTGACCAAGAAAAGCTTCAATCGTTGTCTGGGTCATATGAGAACACGGGGAGGGAAACAGGCCCAAGAACACCTCTAAGTTCTGTAGCTTCTGAGCCAGAAGAGAACTTCTTGGGGGGCTGGTCAGAGACACATGGTGCTGTTGAGCATGACCTGTGCCCTCAGGAGGATCCAGAGCACATTTATTCTGCTGCCAGCTTCTACCTGCATATTGGAAAAGTTACAACATTCACACTGTGGTGACAATAGAGCCCTCTTGGATCTGCTTGTACTATTCCCGGGCCTCCTATTGTTGTGGTGGCAATAGCTGAACTCAAGGTTCTTATGGATTAGGAAAGTCCAAGGAGTAATGAAAGAAGAGGAGATTTTGTGGGAGACACAGGGACACAGCCTCCATGGGTAGACAAAATCAAATTGGATATAAATGTTCACTCAAGAGACAAGTTCTTACTTGGTAGTTTCACTTTAGAGATGTGCAGAGTCCCAGAGACTGGAGTGGTGCTTTCACTCTGTTTCCTCTCTGTTCTCCCATGGTTGAGAGATGGCTCTGGAACTCTAGGAAGCCTACAGAGCTGCTGTGGAGCACCTGCTGGTTAGGGGCAACCCTTGAGGTGTACCCAGTGTCCATCTTTCACACTCCCTTTCTCCCTTCACAGCTGGCGACGTGGGACTCAGAGAAGGGTCTGAATGGCAGCTTGCAGGAGAGACCCATGGGCAGCCGCCTCCAAGGACTGACTCTGAAAGTGGTGACTGTCTTGGTAGGATCATGGGGGATGCTCTGGGAGCTTGGCCATTCACACTTTTAAGTCAGAGGCTACTCTCTTCTTAATATGGTGTGTAGGGAGCAGGGGATCTTGCATTGTGGTATGAGCTTTCCCAAAACCTTTCATGGAAGCCAGTGTGAATGATGAAAGGGAGACTAAGGCCGGAGACCACTCCTGGGGCTGCTGAGCCTCCTTGGGAGGTCCCTGATGTGTGAGAAGGACCAGTCCTGAAGATCTGCTCTTGGGCTCCAAGGAACCTTGCTGCTTTACTGGCCCTTGGATGTGAACTGCACCCTGCCCTCTTGCCACTCCTTGGGAGAGCTGTTCCAATAGCTGGGCATGCCAGAAAGACGCCAGATAGAGGCATTCTTCTTCCACTGGACACACTGATGGTACACACACTGTGCAGAATTTGCAATGAAGCCAGCTTATTACAATTTTTCTGCATAGTTATCCTGGAAACATAACCATTTACTCTGGTGAGAGTCCTAGGAAGCATCTTTCTTTTAACTCATTTTTTCCCCATCTCTTTAGAAGAACTGCAGGAAAGTATTAGATTTTGGCTAGGGTCAGACATGGTCCAAATGCTATCCTCAGCCCAGCAGGCACAGGAACTTTTGGCAGCAGCACCTCTGTTTTCCCTGTTTGCACCTGATGAATAAGCCTGGTATCATTTTTCCAACAAAACTAACTTAATGAGGTACAGCCTCTGGGGCTGTTTGCCAGAACCCCTTCTTATGCAGTTCCACACCAGGAAATTGGTGGGGATGCAGAGACACTTTCCAGAAGGCCACCTGCCCAATGTGACACGCAGCCTGACACGCACTAACTGTGTGGGCGTGAGTGCAGAGTGGCTTTGGACTCCGGGTCTGAGGGCTTAATCCTCTCTCATCCTTTGACTTATGGCCGACCTTTCCAAATGATCAGCATCCATTTGCCAGTGCAGCCTGATAGATGTGATGCTGTCTTTTCTCCATCCAGTATCCCAGAGCTTTGTTGTTATGAACTATCCTGGGTAAGACGTGTCCCAGGCCTTATATGTAGTCACATAGAAATATGGCATTTCCTAAGGACAGAGTCCTGGTCCATAATGAAGGAATTTGAAAATATATCACATTATTCTATGAGATGAGACATGCGTGAATCTCTCTTGCCCCACACACTGACCTGAGGATGGAGTGCTGTCTCATGGAGGAGCTCAACAGTTCAGAAACCGCTTTTAGTAAGCGCAGAGGAATTTAGTTCTCAGGCAGAATGTAGGTAAATACTGATTTCCATATTATATTGGTGGTAGGGATTGAAGCCAGGGTTAAGCTGTGACTCTGAGCTCCACCGCCAGCCCCAGTATCAGTTTTCTATAGTTGTGGCTCAACAGATTGCTCTCTCCAACAATGCCCCGGAAGTATATATTAATGGACTTTTTATTTAATCAAAGAACATTCATTCTCTTGTCCCCAGGAAGAGCCTTTTGTGATGGTGGCTGAGAACATCCTTGGGCAGCCTAAGCGCTACAAAGGCTTCTCCATAGATGTCCTAGATGCCCTGGCCAAGGCTCTGGGTTTCAAATATGAGATTTACCAGGCACCCGATGGCAGGTACGGGCACCAGCTCCATAACACCTCTTGGAACGGGATGATCGGGGAGCTCATCAGCAAGGTAGGTCCTGAGCACAGGCCGGTGGGGCAGGGCTCCTACTTGGTTGCTTAGGGCAGTGCCTACAATGTACCCTTGGGACCCACCTAGCAGACCACAGCTCCCTCTCTTCAGCCCCGCCTCCTTCCCTTTCCTTCTCCCCCTTTCCTTGCTATGCCCGTTCTATCTTTTAATCTTACCTTTTTCCTTCACTCTCATACCTTTGGAGCCTATCTACTGTCATGCAGTCTGACCTACACGCTGCCTTTTACACCCCATCCATGCACTAAGGCAGTAAGAGCCTGTGCCCCCCTGGAGGCTAGGTCTCCCTGATTCTGCAGTTCTTCGAGCACTGATGCTCCTATCCCAGACTCTCCCCGCACCATTTGTACACAGGTGTGTGTAAGTCTGTGTGTGACAAGTGTCTGCATGTGTGACGTCACTCTCGGTTGGTGCGTGGCCTTCTCTAGCTTTTCACTCCGGTTTCAAATGATCTCTTGTGCTCTTTCCATCACAGAAACTTGTGGCAGGCGAGGTCACCACATCCCCCTCTTGCCTCTGTTGTTGCTGGCCTCTGGGACATTCCACATGCTCCTTTACCATGGCAGGCGTGGGGGGCAGACTCCAGCCCTCCCTGTCCAGTGTTACTGCAGCCTCTGTCACCTGGACAGTTTCTGGCATTGCAGCAGGAAACTTGACTCCCAAGACTGTCACCCCCTCACCTCCCGAAGCTTTGCTGTTGTGGCCCAGGGCCCTCTCCCCAGCATCTTGTCAGCATTGCACCAGGCACCTGTTCTGCCCTATCCCAGCAAAACTTGTCCTTCTGTTTTTCTTGCAGAAACACTCTCTCTGCTCTCTAAGTCTGTGATGTGAGGCCTATGATCCCTCCAATTTTCTAAATATTTTCTTTTCAAAAGAATTCTACTGTTATAGAATTTAGCATGACAAATTTTATCCATTTTAGATGTACAGCACAATGATGTTTAATTCATCTACCAAGTTGTGCAATAACATGTAATCTTATTTAGAGCTCTTCCATTACTGCATGGCAAGCTCTCATTCTTGTTTATAGTTAATGCCATTCCCACTCCTCCCAGCCCTCAGCAACCCCTAATCTACTTGCTGTCTCTGTAGAGCTGAATTTGTGAACGTTTTACATGAGTGAAGGCATATTATGCACGGTCCCTTATTTCTGGCTCTTTCATTTAGTGTAAGCTTTGGAGGTGCACTTTTCCCTGGTTTTTCTGTTCCCTTCTGATGCTGAAGCCTTTCCTTCTTCGGTGTTGACTGTGGTTCGTGTCACAGACCCCCCACCCTGCCTCTCATCTTTTGTAATTTCCGCTCTTCTGGATTTCTTATTGCATTCAATCCCTGAATCAATTCTGTTATTTACCCTCTTGACTCAGAAATTCAGATTTATGCATCCAATTTGAGAAAAATTTTGCACATCTGTCCAGATTAATGTATTGGTATGTAGGGTCACCAGCTCTCACTGGACTTCAGTACAGCTCAAGTCCCATATGTTGTCCCTTCTCAGGTCCCTTGGTTATTGCCCACAGAGAAAGTTTCAAAAATTTACCTTTCAGGGCTGGTGAGATAGCTCAGCAAACTAAGCTCCTGCTTAGGCAAGTGCATGTACCGTGGTTTAATCCCTGGTACTTCATGCCACACTGGCTAGACCCTCAGATGTGCTGAGCCAGCCACTGAGATGGGATGTGGTGGCACATGCCTGTAATGCTAGTTCTGGGGAGGCCGAGCTGTATAGCAAGACCCTGTACCAAAGACATTTTTAAAAAGTTTACCTTTCTGTCCAGCTACCTAATACTGTTCTATCCTCATCTTTTTTAAAAAAATTGACTCCAATATTGTGGAAAAGGAATTGAGACTTGTGGGCATGAAATTCTACTTTAAAGAATCTGTAGGCCCCTGTGCCCTGTCAGGGGCGTCCCTCATGCCCATTATAGACCAGCCCTTGCCCTGTGCTGTGATTTGATTTCCTGTGCCCTGTCCGGACCTTGCTTCCTAAGGTAGCTTCCCTTCACCCCACACTATCAGCTTACCTTCCTTCACTGTCTTTCTCATTCCTTAAGTATGGTCTAAACTCTCTTGTCTGTCCCTAAGAGAACCTTGGATCTTGGGTGTCTTGTCTGACACTGTCACCTTGAGCGCTCTTTTCTTCTCTAGGCTGTTGGAGTTCTGTTGATCACCTCAGTGAATCTGCTCCTCCTGCCCTCCCATTAATTCTTATTAAAGTCATCTATGAGTATCACCCCTAACCTGTAGGTTAGAGCAGCAATCATCTGGGGCCGTTCCTAGATATATCTGGCTCTGCCGATGCCTCTCACCTAGAGACACAAGAACACCCCTCAAGACAGTGGCAATGCCTTCCTGTGCTCTTGCCATCAGTGAGGGACTCTGGGCTCCATTTTCACCTCTTGGAACAGGACTCGTAACCTCCACAAAGCTGAGCAGCTTCCTCCTCAGCCTAATTTCACCTTAATACAGATTTCGTCTGTTTTTAAAATGAACTCTGCTTTGGCATGCAAAAGTCCTGGAAGGTAATTTTTAGGTCACAGTGTGACATGTCCAGAGGGAACCTTCCCTGATGGCTTGACTGTAGGAAAAGTGAGCTCACACATCTGCAGGCTTGCATGACAGGTGGAGCAAGACAGAAATAAGTAGGTGACCCCTCTATGCTTGGAGGATTTTACCCTCTGGCACAGAGTCTGCATATAAAACCATCAGGGACTGATATGCTAATGAGATTCAGCAGAGTTGCTCAACTCACTCTACAACTGGTGAAGTGTTTCAGGGAAGAGGGAGATCGGTGTGGGATGATGGAGTTTGGAAAGGCTTGGTGGGGACAGGGAGGCTGACCATAGCTTTATTATGGGGAGGATGCAGATCAGCATAGAAGACAGAAGGTCTTTGTGGTGGGAGGTACAGGAAAAGGAAACATAGGCCTAAGAAAGGAGATCTAGTTTTCTAGGGAAGCAGTGAGAAAGCGAAGGTAAACTGCAGCTCAGAAAAATGAAGGTGCTTTCTGGTACTCCACTCCAGACATTTCCAGGCCTTGTGGGTTTGGGGAGGCATGGTTTCAGAGTGAAGGTGGTAATGGGTACAGTGGTACATTGGTAGTGTTGCTTGCTTCTGAACAGGGCTTCTTGTGGGGGTGGAGGGCAGACCTGACCTCGGGGTTCCCCACATAGTGCCCTCTGATGAGCTGTTTTGTCTTTCAGAGGGCAGACGTTGCCATCTCGGCCATCACCATCACCCCTGAGAGGGAGAGTGTTGTGGACTTCAGCAAGCGCTACATGGACTACTCAGTGGGGATTCTAATCAAGAAGCCGGAGGAGAAAATCAGCATCTTCTCTCTCTTTGCTCCATTTGACTTTGCGGTGTGGGCTTGCATTGCAGCCGCCATCCCTGTGGTGGGGGTGCTGATATTCGTGTTGAACCGGATACAGGCTATGAAGGCTCAGAGCTCAGCCCAACCGCGGCCATCTGCATCTGCCACGCTGCACAGCGCCATCTGGATCGTATACGGAGCTTTTGTCCAGCAAGGTACCTTCCGGTTTCCTGAGATTTGATTAGCTCCGGGATCTGGAAGAATTTGTTCAGTTTGAAGTTCTTAGATACGTCTCACCAAAGTAATTTTCAATGCAATTTTATTTTGTCTCTGGGACAGTACTAATATTATGATGCACTCAACTTCTCTAAGTAATATCAGACAGAAATTAAATGAAATGACAAGGAAGTCAATGTGAAATCCTGATTCTCAACTTTAGATGAAATTAACCTTGGAGCTATGCTAGTGCTTCTCTCCCCTCCCACATTTGATTGATTGCTGTGCACGTGAGGTTGTCAAGTTTAAGCTTGCTTAAACTTGGAGGCTTAATGGGTAAAAAAAAATCACAGTTGTGGTATAATCACCTGAGCAGCACTCCAGCCACTCTTGAGATTCAAAATCTCTTACCCAAAGAGGTCTGGATAGCTCTTGTGTCCGCTGGTGAATTACAGGATTGGACAGTTTTAACTGGAAAGGACAAATTGCAATTCTCTTAAATGTGAATTTTGGCCTTGTTTGTGCCATGGCAAAAGCTTTACAGGGTTATGTGAGGAGAATAGGCAGGGAGAAGCTTTCTTCAGATACCCCCTAAGGGACCAAAGAGAAATAATTGGCCTCAAAGAGGCAGCTTCTTACTGAAAGTTACATGCAATGATTTCTAAAAGTGCTGGGAAAAATCATCTAGTGAGAGCTGAATATTAATAAAAGTGACATGGTGTATCTCATTTTTCTGTCTGAAATAAAACTGGGGAACCCACCAGGTAAGAAGTGATTTTATATTCACAGAATTCCTGTCTTCTCTATATGAATTTGAAATTGCAAAAGGACCTTCCATCAAGTGCCAGCCCTGGGAAGTCTAACCACTGCAAAGCAGGATATTCTGTGAGATTCTGTAGAGCAGCTATTCTTTTGGTGCTCTGAGAAAACTTCCCATCCCTAAAAACCAAGCCTAACATTTCTTTCCAAAATGTGGTTTTAGGATCTTTTCTTAAAGGAAATGCTTTTCTGTCACTCAGTCTTGTGGCACCCAGAGCATCCATGGTGACAGTCTACGTCCCTGGCCTTGGAGGTGTGTCACCTGCGGTGGGATGTGCTGGTGTGCTGACCGGTCGTCCTCTGCACATGTCTCCTCAGGTGGTGAAAGTTCTATGAACTCCATGGCCTTGCGCATTGTGATGGGCAGCTGGTGGCTCTTCACCCTGATCGTGTGCTCTTCCTACACTGCCAATCTCGCTGCCTTCCTCACAGTGTCTCGGATGGACAACCCCATAAGGTGAGCCCATTCTGCTTCCTGGTCCAGGACCACGCTCTCCAAAAGGCTTTAAAGAGGAGGTGTGGTGTCGGAGCTGGCTTGACACGGTGGAGAGAAAAGAGGCAGAGACAACTCAGACTCTTCATCTTCAGTGGGAGGCTCAGAATATTTACCACAAGCAGAGAACTTCATCCTGTTGTATTATTTTGTTTTACACATGATTACATAAATGTATAAATTCATGAAATAATATTAATCTGAGCATTTAAATATTTCTCACAAAACTAATACATCAAAACATTAAACTAAGCAAATTAAATTTCCTCAGACATTTAAACATTGATTTGCAAACTCATTTAATCAAAAATTTTAGCAACAGTTAGTTAAAATTAATTGAAATTGCAAATCTAATGTATTTTTCAAATCTTCAAACATCTTAAAATTATTTTTTAAAAATAAGCCAATTCATCTCAAGTAGAAAATTATTTTCACTTACATCTATAAAATATCTATAAAAATTATAACACTATTAAATTAAAGATTAAGGTTTTGTCTTCATTGAAATGCCTTTTTGATGAGAAGATTCCCAAATATAGGGACACTTCTGAAAAAAAAAAAAAAGAAAAAAATGGGCGAAGTGAATGTGTTAGATGTACAGTTGCCAAGTGGCCAAGACATGAGTCTGTCCCATATTTAACAGAATACAATGTTGGCTTCAATGTTACCTAAGTTGAGCCCTGAGTACGATTGTCAGAATTTCTTCTTTTATAACTTCTTTAACTCTTCACCCTCCTATCATTATGTTGAATCTTTTATCCATAGCTCTATCGAATCATCCTTACTTAATCAGCTTTTCTGGCTCCCACTTGCTTATTGAAGAGTTCAGATTTCTTGACTTGGATCCAGGTTTCACTGTGCTATGACCTGGTGTCTTCACTAAATTGACATTTTTATTGAGATAATTATGGATTCACAAAAAGTTGTAAGAAGTACTGTGGGGAGATCCACTAGGATCCTTTACTTAGTTATCCCCAAGGCAACATTTCGAAAAACAGTGGTATTTTATTACAGTCAGGCTATTGATATGGATGCAATTAACTGATTTCATTTAGGTTTTCCCTCTTGTACTTGCGCTCTTGTGTAGGAGTGTGTGGGTGTGTGTGCGTGTGCATGTGCACATTGGATTCTGTATAGATTTGTAAAGATACGCAGCAGTTTCTTTGCCATGATACCTTGCATTGTCCTTTCAAAGATACACCCTCCTCCTCTACATTTTCTCCTATCCCGTCTGGTCCCTAGCCTCTGGCAGCCATTACTTTCCCTCCATTTCTATGAATTTGTTGTTACAAACAGTTTATAGAAGTAGAATCAGTAATACTATTTGGTTGTAGGCTTTTTAAAACTCTGAGCCCCTTAGAAATCCCTCTCAGAGATGATGTGTGTTCACAATGCCCTGCTTGTATCAATGGGCAGTATCCTGTGTCCCACAGTGTGTTTAACCATTTTCCCCTGAAGGATGGCTGAGTTGCTTACAGTTCTTGGTAATTTTGAATAATGCTACTATTGTTACCCAGTTTTGAGGGAACTTGCTTCTTTAACTCCCCAGAACATAGCCAATAACCACATGAGGGGTTGCTGACGCAGAGGGAGGACTTCTCAGCAGCCAGTGAAGTGCAGAGGAATGGGCAGCACAGTTCTCAGAAGTCTCTCCAGCAAAGCACACACACAAAGTTATGTACATTTAGGAGACTGGAAGGGGCATAGGGATTAACTAGTGGGGAGAATGTTTATGACTAAGCAGTTGCCACCTTGTCTCCAGGAATCTCCCCTTCCTTCTTCACTTGACCATAATGTGATCAGGCTTGAGGATTGTCATGGAGACTGAAGAGTCTTGGAGCTGATAAGTTGAAAATCTACAATGGAAATACCTGACCGTATGACTGGAGGACAAGCTCCAGCTAGAATGGCTTCTCAGCTGGTCCCATCCAGCTCAGTGTGGTTGAATCCCATAGCCAATTTTTCAACCTGCTGGTCCTCAGACAATGGTGGCCTCCTCATTTGCATGGAAACACTTCATTTAACTAAAAGAGATATCTGTTCTGTAGGTGCTGGCCATACATACTCTGACCAGGACTTAGAAAGAGCAAAGAAGAGAACTAAAAGAGGAGGACGTGCTGTGGCAGGGCAGTGGGCAGCGACAGTGGGCACTTGCGCTCCTTCATGTGGGTGGCATCAGTTGTTTTTTTTGCTTTGTGATTTTGAATTTTCTATTAGTATAGCTCAAGTTTAGTCAATTTCTTTTCTTCTCAAAAAACCAGCTTTTAGTCTCCTTGACTGTTTTTCTCTATTATCTTTCTAGTCTTTATATTATTTCTTTCTTTTATTTTATGTATTTAGTGCAGTATCTACAGGGACTCATAGTGATTCTCCTGTTTTCAGCCTCCCAAAGCTGGGATTTCAGGTGCATGCCACCATGCCCTGTCTCAGTGCACTCAGGGGTGGGGCTGGCATGTCACACTAGGGGTTGATTCCCTGTCCCTGCGTCTGCCCAAGCAGGCACTTTAGTCTGCTGAGTTATCTTGTTTCATTTATTTCTGTCCTCATTTTTTGTTCACTTCTTTCTGCTAACTTTAGGCTTCTTTGTCCCAACTTCCCTGCCCCCTGGTTTTTTACATTAAAAAGTTAGCTTGTTTATTTGAGGTCCTTCATTAACTTTAATGTAGTTTCTAATGAGTATTAATTTCTTTCTTAGAAGAGCTGTTTCTATATCCCATAACTTTTGCTAGGTTGCATTTCCATTTTCATGTGTCTTACAAATATTTTCTAGTCATTTCTTTTGATTTCTTACTTGGTTGTTTAGGAGTGTGGTGTTTAATCTCCATGTTTTTCAGACGATCTAAATCTGTTGTTATTGCTCTCTGGTTTGACAGCATTGTTATTGTAAAAGTTACTTCATATAATTTGTACTTTCTTAAATTTGTTACACTTCATTTGTGTAATTGCTACTAGGGAATGTTTAATGGGGGCTTGAAAACAATGTGGATTTTGATGCTGTTGGATGGAATGCTCTTTAGTTGGCATTATTCTAGTTTGTTTGTATTTTTAAAATTTTATGCAGGGTTGATCTATCTTTGGATGAAAGTGGGCTTATGAAATCCTTTACTTGTCTTATATCGCAATTTATCCCTTCAATTTTGTCACTTAGTTGTGAACATACTGGGCTCCCACAGACTCATGGTTATTAAATTGAACCATTAATCATTATGTATGAGTTTTCCTTGTATCATGTGACTTTCTTTTTTTTTTTTTGTCTTTTTGAGATAGGGTCTTGCTGTGCAGTTGAGGTTGGCCTTGAACTCACTTTTGTAGCCCAGGCTGGTCTCGAACTCGCACCGATCTTCCTGCCTCAGCCTCCCAAGTGCTGGGACTACAGGCGTGCACCACCACACCCAGCATTGTGACTATTTTTGATATGAAGTCTATTTTGCCTGGTAAAAATGTAGCCAGTCTCATTGTCTTCTGCTTTCTGTTCCTATGGCATAGTATTTTCTATCCTTTTTTATTCATTGTATGTGTTTTTGAACGTAAGGTGAGTTATTTGTACAAAAGATAGTTGGATCATGCTGTATAAAATTCATTCTCCTAAGCTTTTACTTTTAAATAGAAAGTCTAATCCATTGTCATTTAATGTAATTAATAAGAAAGTTTTTCTGTTTTGCTATTTTATTTCCACATTTTTGTTCCACATTTTCTCCATTATGCCTTTTGTGTTAGTGAGATTTTTTTTGTTTACCATTTTAATTCTCTTGTCATTTCTTAGTTCCTAATAGATGTTATATGTTTTGCATACATTTGTACATGTGAATATTATATTCTGAATCATTGCCCTGGGCATCATAATTATCTTCTCAATTTATAACAATTAACTTCGGCTTAGTACTGTGCTTTAGTAGCACATACAGACTGTGCACTTGTGTAGATTGATACACTCCCTTCGCTGCTTCAGTTGAAACTGTTGGCAGGGGGGTCCCATTATCTTTTAATTTTGCCACTGTGTATGTGTGCGTGTTCAGCTTTCTCCCTCTGGCTCGGGCATCAGGTTCTTTTCTATCCCTCCTGTTGGATCGGACTCTCAGATTACCCCACAGTTGACTGTGTAGTTTAAAAATGAGGGTGTTGGTGTCCAGGTGACTGCTTTGTTGATGGAGAAGCAATTGGCCACCTCATGTCTCATTTTTCTCACTGAAGAATGGCAACTGCTTGCCTGACAAGGGTGAGGGAAGCACCGGAAGGCACAGAACGTGTTAAGTGTACCGTGTGGCACGTGGCGCCTGACACACCTGATGGAGCCGAAGGTGGATTTTTCAGTGAAGGCTGCAGTTTATTTTTAGCTTCTTTAGTCTTTTCTCTTTCATTCTTCGCTAAGGTTTTCATTTCTTTTGCATCTTTTATTTACTATTATTTTAACTACTATTGTTTTTAATATATGGTTGACATACCAGAAATTGATATTGTCTTTTTCTCTCTTATGTCTATCATACTTTGCTTTGTTTGTATGCAAGTTACTTTTGTAACCTGTAACTCCATTACAAGTTTATCCTTCATCAGTATAAACTTTCATTTTCCAATCAAACATATATAGCTTAAATTCTACTTTATCAGAAACTGATATAGTTCATTTTGATTCTCATTCTTTATGTATCATATGATTTTGGATCTAACTTTATTAATCTTATATTAAATGGATAATAGTTAATTACTGATAATCATTATCATACAGAGGTACATGTCCTTGATCATAGTGAAAAGGCAAGAGTGATTACAGCAGAGATATTACCCTTCTTCCTTCTACCATGTTAGTGTCTGCATTTTAGGTTGCTTCCATAGTGTTAAACACACTGTTGCATTCCTATCAGTAGGGTTCTCCCCATCCTCCTGGGAGTTATTTTATCTTAGCCTTTGGTGGATTTCTTTGCATTTAAAAATACATGGACAGTACTTCTCACTCTCTTTCAGAATCAAAATGAAATCATGTGTAACGTGGTTCCAGAATACCTTTCTTTCTCCTACATAATTATTTTTGTGGAGAGAACTGTACATCCATAACATCATGGTTCTTTATTTTGTTTTAAAATTATTTATGGTTCTCTAAGATATATCTTTGGCATTTGCATTATTTTGTTTTGGTATCTATTATAATCATCAGCTGTACTGAATGCTATCTTCCAGTGATTTTTTAACACTTACCAAAGACCAAGATTTAGTCATGGCACATTTCTTTTGACGAACATTTGATAAGGTGGAATACCTTTTTGAGCAAATTATCTAATGAGAACAGTATAATTTCTAAGATAGAACAACTGAAAGTCTTTGTCAGCTGCCTCTACACATGAATTAAAACTTATCAGGGTACAATGTTCTGTGTCACAGTGTTTCCTCTTACTGTTCTATGGACTTTGTCCCCACAGCCTTCCTCCTGTTGGTGACACTGTGGAGAAGACATTTTCTCTCCTGTCCTCCATTCCTTCCTCTCTTCCCTTCTAAAGTCTTCTTCTCTTCTAATTTTCATTATATCCATCTCCCCTTTCCTCTGCTTTTTCAGTTCCTTTTCCCCTTCAACTTCTGCCTCATTTTCTTCTTCTTTTTTTTTGTCTTTTTGAGATAGGGTCTCACTATGCAGCTCAGGCTGGGCTTGAGCTCACTTTTGTAGCCCAGGCTGGTCTTAAACTCACATCAATCCTCCTGCCTCAGCCTCCCAAGTGCTGGGATTACAGGCGTGAGCCACCATGCCCGACTCTCATTTTCTTCTTATTCCTGTTCCTCCCTATTTTAGTTCTTCTTCCTCTGCTTTCATTTCTTCCTTTTCCTCTTGACTGTTCTCTTCCCTTCCTCCTCCTCCTCTTGTTCTTCTTCCCAGTTTCCCTCCTCTTTACTTCCCCCTTTTATCTCTCCCTTCTCCTCTATCTCCAACTTCCCTTTCTCCCACTCCTCTATTTTCTCTTATCCTCCTTCCTGTCCCTTTGTGTTCCCTTGTGTTCTCCTCCATTTGCAACTTGTCTCTTGTCCTCCACTTCTTCCCTTGCATGTGCCTTTTCATGTGCAATTCACCTTACTAATATCTTTGAATTTAAAAATTTCCACCACTATGTATTAAATATCTGGTCTGTGTGTCATTAATTACACTTAGTGTTCTATGAGTTGAGTCCTTATGATATGAAAGAAAGAAACTTACACTAGCAATCTTTAATATTTTGTCATCTATTAAATCCTTACTAATATTTTTCCCTACTTATCCTTATCTTGCTTCCAGAAACATTAACTCCTCATATGAGCCCCTTATATTTCTTACCCTCTTTCTGGGAGCATTCAATTAATCTCCATTTTCTTGTTCATTCTGGAGGAGCCTCTCAGTCTGTCTTCATTTCTAATTCAATTTTCACTCGTCTTCATGTGCATGTCACTAGTGATCATGACTAGAAAATCGTTACTTGTGCATTTTAATTTCCCCCACTCTTTTGTATCTTTTTTCCCAATCACAGTTTAATGAACTTCATCTTTAACTTTTATTATACAGTTCTTGCTATAGTAAATTATATCTTTCACAGATCAATTAGTTTTTCAACTCTCCAGCATGTTTTCCAACACTATAGTCTTCTGGGCCATTAATGTGATACCATATGAACATATTTACCTGTTATTTCTAACTTTATTTATGTCTACATGCTGTTTATTGTGAATATGGCAGGAGTGAATTATTTATTTATTTATTATCTATTCATATATTCATTTTTGTGGTACCAGATCTCACTATGCAGCTCAGACTCATAGTGATGCTCCTGTCTCAGCGCCCCCCACCCCAGTGCTGGGATTTCAGACCTGCACCATGATGCCCAGTTTTAGTGGCTGGTACAGTGTGACTGAGTTCCAGGTCAGAAAACCAGGAATTAAACCCAGGTTCTTTTTTTGCCAGGCAGGCAGGCAGGCACTTTAGACCATCGAGTTATCTCCCTAGCCCAGAAGTGATTTCTTGGGCCTGGTAGTAATACACTTACCTGCAGATAGAATCATCTGCTCCAGGCTCAGTCTGGGTTGTGAGTGCGAGTGGCCACCGGTATGTGAATGTTGCCCACTGGTGCTGTGGCTTAGTGGCACATTTCTCTTTTGAGTTTTTTTTTTTCCTGATGACAAAGTTTCTGTTTTTAGAATTCTTACTGATCCAGCCCCTCCAACAGTAAGAAAAAAGCCACAGTGTAGCTTTTCTTAACCTCTTCGCATCATTACTATTTTCTGCAATTTACTGACAAATTACTATTTGTCAGAAAGAAGTGGTAGTGACCTGGGGCTTTTGCATGTGGTACCCTGCAGAGCTGAAAGGAATCCAGGGGCTTTCCATTGTTGCTGCTTTAAGTTTCTTGTCTCTGTAGGTATAAAAGAAATCCACTGAGATGATGCCTTTTCAAAATAAGATGCATTGGAGTTTCCTATTAATTTCCTACCCTCTCCTCCAGAAATCAGGTGTCTGGAAAGACGAATGATGGTTACCTGTCATCTCTGTATCAAAAACTTTATTAGTCTATGTAATTTTCAACATCAGTTTAAAGTGAATATATATCTATTTAGAAATTATTATATTCCACTCTGTCCATGCATATGTTCATAGTGCACTTAGAGCTTACACACTTCTTAAAAGGCGCTGAAGCTGTCGGTATCATAAGGGAATGAATCCTCTGAAGAGCAAGGTCGTATTGACTAATAAAGCAGTTTTTATTCACCTTTTGGGGGTGGGTAGGAAATATGTTCATTGATGAGAACATATCTCACCTGATCCGATATGGAAGTGTCAAAATGCTGTCATTATCTTCATCTCCATGACAGTTACTAATAAATGTACACCTGTTGTCATGAAAGCAGAGTAATTTGAAAAAAGATGGCATTGGCAAGGGGTCAGATATCATAGTCCAGTGATGGTGAACCCATTACAGCTGTCAGTGACACAAATCGCTCTGCAGCATGCATGCCACAGCATCACTGCTATAGTCCATTTTTTAGTGATGCCCATCAGTAAGAAATGTTTTGGCTAAAACCCTCATATGAGTAGTACCCTGTATTCAGAAGGACCACGTTTATCTTAGAGTTGATGCTGGAAAGGAGGAGCAGTTACATGACCCAGAGGTAACATGTCAGGGACATGGACATTGTAACTTGATTGCCCAAATTCATATTTTTCTTTCCACTTCCTAGCTGTGTGATCTTGTACAGAGCACTTAATCTCTGTCCTTCTTTTTTCTCATCAATACATAGCAATAAGAGTACCACCAATCTTCCTCAGGGTTATCAGGGAAATTAAGCAATGTATCTTAGAGCTTAGAACATTGCCTTGTACACAGAAAGGGCCTTAGAAATGGTTGATGCTATTGTTGTTGACCAGAGCCTCAGCAGTCAAAAGAACTCTGTGATTTGAGATCATGTGTGAGAAAGAAAACCATGCTGTAGGAAGCAGGCAATTCCAGTTGAGAATAGGGGTCAGTTCACCAGATGACGTTGTTCACTTGACCATTCTCGTCCTGATCCTGGTGAAGCAGGGAAGTTGATGAAGCATGAATTTAAATGGTTTGCTCATCTGCTTATTGAATTTCAACACATGAGATTTATAAATTAAAGGGAGCAAATGCTTTCTACAGATAAATTCTTGTGCCAAGATAAGGGAAGATAAGTGATCTATAAAGGCAATTTTGCTATGTGCAGCACTCACAAAGCTGCATAACTTTAGAGGAGAAAATGAAAAGACTGAATGTATCAGGAGTCTTATGTCTCCCAGGGTAGTTCTCTTTCCATCCGTCTTGGTGTAAAGCATCTTGACTTCCTACACAGCCATTTGCAGTAAAACTTCAGTCTTAAATGTTGTGTCATCACTTGTAGAAGTTGTATGATGAACTGAATACCTAGATGGATTTGGTCTTGGCGATGACTCCTTTCACATAGTAGCAACAGCATGATACATAAGAGGAGAAGTGGCTAAGGTGGGTTTCACTCGAATTTTAAACTTCTAGAAAGATACTGTTATGAGAATGAAAAGAGAAGTAACTATTTGGGAGAAAATTTAAAAAAACACACATAGGTGACAAATATTCAAAATTTTCAAAGATCTCTTCAAACTCAACGATAAGGAAAACAACCCATTTAGAAGGAGGAAATAATCTGAACAAATATCTTGTCCAAAAAAGAAGATATCCAGGTGGTGTTATAGTTTGTGTATAGGTGTCCCTGTGAAGCCTCATGCTGTCTTGGGGCTGCTTCTACAATTTTTAATTGATTATTGTGGAAATGGGTGCTGCCCCTCCCCTGGGACAAGTGAGTTGCATTTCAGTGTAAGGAAGGAAGAGAAGTTAGCTGCTTGAGTTGCTGCTACCTCCCACTTAGGGCTTAGCGCTCTTTTGCTCTTAGCTGCAGTCATGAAAGTTTGCCTTCTGCCATGTGCCACTATGCCTTGGAGCCAGCTGAATATAGATTAAAACCTCCAGTAACTGTCAGCTAAATAAACCTTTCCTTCCCTTATTTTGAGCATCGGGTATTTGTCCCAGCAATGAGAGAAGAGTAACTAAGACAGATGGCAAATAGACATATGGAAGGATGTTCACTATTATGGCCTATTACAGAATTGCATGTTAAAACAGTAACAGGATTCATGAGACACCTCTGACAGTGGCTACAGTTCGAGGTACCAACCATTCTGAATGCTGTGGGGGGTGGCTGGGAATTAACAGGAACCCTTCCTTGCTGCTCACAATATAGCCCTCTGTGTGGAAGACACTTCAGTGATTTCTTCCAGAACTAAGCATGCTCTTACCACATACTTTTAGCACTCACAGTTTTACTGTTTGTCCAGATTGGTTGAGAACATATAGCTACATAGAAACATGCATATAAGTTTTCATAGAAACTTCATTCATAATTTTCAAAACTTTGAGGCAACCAGGATGTTCTTCAGTTGGCCAATGGGTACAAATCCTGTGGTCCATCGAGACAATGGATGTTATTCAACACCAAGAAGAAAGGAACTGGCAATTCATGCAAAGATACAGAGGAAACTTAAAAGCACATTGATAAGACCAGGTCTCATGAGAAGTAGAAATATACATGTGTTTCAATGACGACTATGTCTACATTGTAAAAGGCTTCTTTGGTAATTAAGTGAAGAAAAAATATGAAGTAGACAAGGCTATGTATATGAACTGCTATTTGGAGAGGGAAGTTATAGATTGTATACACATGGATCATTGTTATTTGGGATGTGAAGATTCCATTGTTAAATTAATATACAGACAATGACATTAAATAATAATCATGAATAGTTGAGAATGACATGAACTCATACACTGCTAATTTTCTTTGGCACCAGTATTTTTGGTTTTTAAATTTGAGTGTTTTGGGTGGTATGTGCCCTCTTACAGTTGCTGTTAAAGTTTGAGGTTTTTGAAAGGAAAATAATACACTATAGGACACATTTTATAAGATTATTTTGTAATGAATCACCCAAACAACCATATACAAGGAGTACAGGAAATCTGTCCATGCACTAAAAACTGAAGGATTCATCTGAGGGCCTTGATCCTCATATCCTACATGAGTCCAGCTAAAGACCTAGAGCTCATAACAGTGCTCCCACAAGTTCAACTGGAGGCCTACAGCTGATAATGTCTTACCCAGGCCCACTTCATGGATCTGCACTGGGAAGGCCAGTAGGTGGGTGGTGGAAGCTAGAAAGTCTGTGTCTGCAGGATGAAGGATTCGTGCTAGCAGGCTGAGGAAGCGGTGGTGAAGGTGTGGACCAGAGCTCTCCCAAAAATCACCACAACCACCCTTAGCAGCAACAGTGAAGTCCCAAGATCCTCTAGCAATGAGAAATGCTGGAGCCCCCATCAGGAAATTCAATGGGAGAAGCTTCTCTAGAAGACTACGCTGTGCACCATCTTCCTTCCAGAGCCAGGAAACAGTGCTCAAAGTGAGAACCAGAAGTCCCTCAAAGTGAACTGTAGCCATTCTCAGCAACAATGAGGTCCCAAACTCCTCCCACTAGAACAAGTGCATTCACCAGGAAAGCCAGCAGGACATGGTCCTCCAGGGAACCAACAGCTCCTTACAGCTTCCAACAGCATCCAACAGCTTCCCTGACAGCCTCTGTCTTACTCTTCTCCCATTGCTGGTACAAATACCTGGCTCTCAAAATGAAGGAAGGAAAGGTGTATTCAGCTCACAGTTAATGGAGGTTTCAGTCCATATTCAGTTGGTTCCAAGGTAGAATGGCACATGGGGGAGGGCAACCTTTCATGGCTGGAGCTAAGAGCAAAAGAGCGCTAAGTGGGAGGTAGCAGCAGCTCAAGCAGCTAACTTCTTTTCTTTCCTTAAATTGAAAGGCAAGTCACCTGCACAAATCAAAATAGCCTCCCAACAGCTTCTCTAGTTCTGCTCCTTATGCTGCTGGCAGTAGTCCTCAGGTGGGCCTTCCACAGCCAGCACCACTCTAGTTCAGTTCATCTGGGTGTAGCAAGTTGACCACCCGTGAGCGACCCACCACAGTTGCCCCTTGTCTCCTCACTCTGTTTTGCTCCTGCTATCTTCACACTTTGCCAAGCCAATCTTACAGCATCAAGACAGTCAGATTTGTGACCTTTGACACAGAAGATGTGGATGACTCTCCGTGACTTACCACATGCTGTTAAATTCCTGCTATTCAAAAGAATGGACGTTGACTGGCCTCAGTGACTTGATGTGAAATTTATGGGCTTACTCGGATCTTATCGCAGATCCCCTGATTCAGAATCTGTATGTAACTACTTTCCCAAGTGATTGAATTTATACTCAGACCTGGGAGTCAGTGCTTCTAGTTAAGAAAAAAGTACCTTTTGAATTTCTAATAGCTTGAAGTAGTTAATGAGCTATATCTTGCATGTATCTTAACAGAATTGCATATCTCTTCTTGCCTTTGGGGTGCCACAAAACTGAAAGAAAGATAGTATATATTAACAGTATTCATTTGCAATACTCATGAACAAGTTACTGTGAAAATCTTTGTATACACCATGATGTACTACCAGGTATGGGACTTAGCCTTTCATCATGAACCACTATAAACCTGGAAGAATATGTTCTGTAGAGTTTTAAACATAAAAGCTCAGATGGCTGGGCATGGTGGTGCATGCCTGTAATCCCAGCACTTGGGAGGCTGAGGCAGGAGGATCAATGTGAGTTCCACACCAGCCTGGGCTACAAAAGTGAGCTGAAGGCCAGCCTAAATTGCGTAGCGAGACCCTGCCTCAAAAAGACAAAAACAAACAAACAAACAAACAAACCTCAGATGGACTGAGGGGGAAGGGAAACATTTCATGTAAATGATAAGCATAAGAAAGACAATAGGGCTATGCTAATATAACCTGATAGAGAAGAACTTTACCATTGATTTTCATAAGAGAAAGGAATATCAAATAACAGGAAGAGAAATACTTTTTACCAGAAAGACAACAGTCTTAGATATGCATACACCTAATAAAGGGATAATAAAGCTTATGAGGTAAAATCTGCCAGATATAATAATGAAACAGGACAAAGTTAAATAGTCAAAAATTTCACCTTAGTCTCTTAGAAACTATCATAACAAATAATCAAAACACCAGTAAGACTATAAAGATCAAAACCAAACTGTCTACTAACTTGACATAGTAGATGTCTACGTAATCCCAAAATTGCCAAGTCTACATACTTGAAGTATATACAGAACATCCATTAACAGACACTGTGTGTTTATTTTGTAGAATTAAGGTTCAATAAATTTTAAGAGTGTAATCTTTTAGCATGTGTCCTGTCACCACTATTAAGTTAGAAGCCAGTAAAATTAAGGTTGAAAATCTCCAGTAATAATGTGTGATTTTAAACAACCTGCAATGTCAAAGAAAAGGGCACAAAAGAAATATTTTAAATATTTCTAACTAAATAATAACAAAAAGACAGCATATAAAAATTGTAAAAGGCAGGTGAAATACTGCTTAACTATAAGCTTATAGTTTAATATAGTGCCTACATTAGAAACAAAACTGGTTTTTTTTTTTTCTTAAACTCAAGTTTCTTCTGTCCAAGTGACTTTCTTGTCTCTGAGACACATCTCCTGACACCACTGACTCTGAGGAGGAGAGGTTTATTTTGGCTCAAGGTTGTATTCCATGGACTGCAGGCACTAGGCATAAACACCATGGCAGAAGAGAGTAGCAGAAGAAAGCAGCTCAGGGAATAGAGGCTAGGAAGCTAAAGGCGAAGGCAGGAGCTGGGATGAGACCCTTTACTCCATGCTGTCTTGGCTACCACCTTTGAGCTAACCCTGTCACCCAAAGGCACAGCCCCTGTTGAATGCCCTGGCCCGTGCTGGGCTCCAGTGTCTCCTCACCTTCCGGAAGCCTTGCCTGTGAGAGGAAGTTAAAAAAAAAAAAAAAGAGAACTTTGTTACTTTCAAGTTATTTTGAAAAATGAGGTGGAATGGAATGTATGTAATAAGAATTCAAAAAGCGAAAATTGGCTTTTTGGTAAATTTAATAAAGTTGATAAACCCAAAGCAAGGTTAATCAAGAAAAATGAATGGGAGAAAATGGAAATTATCTGTATCAGGAATGAAAGTTGAGATTTTCTCATAGGCTCCTTAGACATCAAGATGATACTAAGGCAATATTATAAACAACTTTATGCCAATAAATTTAACACTGTGGATGGAATGAATACATTTCTTTTAAAAAGATGTTGGGTTTATAAGAAAACACCTTGCCATTTGTGAAGTTCAGACCCAGATGGCATCACTAATACAACAGTCAGAGAAATCATACTAATCATAAATTCTTTCTCAAAATAGAGGAGATAATAATTTTAAAAAATTTAATGAAACTGTCATCATCCTGATGCCAAGAGTAGAAAAAGATAGCACAAGAAAAGAAAATGACAGGTTAATGTCTTCTGTGAACTTAGATTCAAAAGTTCTCAACAAAATATTAACAGGCTTGACTCCAGTAAAAAATAAAAATGATAATGCATCATATGCAGGTGAAATGTTACCCCTGAGATATGATCTTATTTAAACATTTGAGAACAAATCAATGTAATTTACCGTGAAAATACAGAAAAATCATATGATGATCTCAATTGATGCAGAAGAGCATCTGACAAAATCAATGCCTATTCATGATTGAAAAGAAATAAAAGGAAACTTCCACAGTGTGATAAAGGGATTAAGCAGAGAGCTGACTATTACTGAATACCTGGTGATGAAATCTTTGCTACTGTTCTTCCAAGATCAGTACCAGTATTGCAGCAGAGGTTTTTACCTGAGCAGTAGGTGATAACAGAATTATATGGGATATGGATTTGAATGAAAAAAGTGTGACTTTCATGGTGATGTGATGGTCTTTGTTGGACACCCTAATGGCCTTCTAATAAAATGGAATATCAGAAATAAGTTCTCATATGTTACAAGAAGCAAAATCGGAAAATAAAAATATCTCAAACCATTATAATGAGACCAAAACAAGTACATTGTAGGGATATATGTTTAGGGGTATATGTAAGTTATGCTCTGAAAACTATAAACTGTTGCTGAGAAAATTAAAGATGATCTAAATAAATGGAAAGGTATACACTGTCCATGGATTAGGTGATTCAGTATTGTTGAGATGGCAAATACTTATGATTGAGCAATAGAGTAAGCAAAAACTGTCAAAAGCCCTATCAGACATAAAAAAGAATAGAAATGACAAGATTTTAAAATGTTATATATAAATGAAAATTATTTAGAATGGTGGAAAGAAACATGTGCAGGCAGGAAATGAGCCCAGGTGATCTCAAGACTTTCCACACACGGGGAGGGACATGCTTGTCATCTATCTCTGTCCTGTTGTGGGAAATCTCGTCTTCTGGTGCTCCTTTTTTATTTTTAAAAGAGAATGAAAAAAAAAAAATAGAAATAATGCAGAATTTTGCTAAATAAAATGACAGGAATTCAATAATAGTTGCTATATTGCTTGTTGTTGTCTTCAGATTGCTTGTTGAGATTACTGTTGTAAGCACACACAATTTCTTCCCTGGTTTTTGCCTGCTCCATGAATATCACAGGCTATTTTCCTTGTCTGTGGTCTTCATATCAGCTCTTCTGCTTTTTTTAGAATATTCTTCTGTTTGCCTTTTACCAAGTCAACTTTGATGCATCCTTCAAGCCTCTGCTTATGTGTCCCCTTAGAGTGACCTTCCTAGATTACAAGGCAGTTTGTTTAAGACCTTGTTATTGTTCTCCTTTATAGCTCCCCCTTCTGGAATTCTCTTTCTTAGTGATTATTACACTGTGTAATTATACATCAACTGACTTATGTTTTTGTTTAATGTGTATCATGACTCTAGATTATGAAGTCCCATCATTGAGGTACAAGTTTGTTTTGCTTCTGTGTACAGTCACGCTTAACATGATGCCTGCCGGGCATGGTGGTGCATGCCTGTAATCCCAGCACTCAGGAGGCTGAGGTAGGAGGATTGGTGTGAGTTCGAGACCAGCCTGGGCTACAAAAATGAGGCCAGTCTGAACTGCATAGCGAGACCCTGTCTCAAAAAGACACACACACACACACACACACACACACACACACACACACACAATGCCTGACACAGTGTACATATCTACAACATACTAATTGGAAGAATTAATTTCAGAAGGCAGATGTGTGTATGTGTGTGTGTGTGTGTGTGCGTGTGTGTGTGTGTGTATAGATAGATAGATAGATAGATAGATAGATAGATAGGTAGATAGATAGATAGACAAATAGAATATGGTGGAATAATTGATGATAGAGTCTGATTCTAGGGATTTAAAAAGTATTTTCTTGACATCAGACCTTTCTGAAGTTGAATAAACATTCTTTGGAGATGCTGAATTTGCAGACCCTTGAGGTCTGTCTGCAATGGCTGGAAATCTTGAATGTTTATACTCTCAAGTTTCAGATCCTGTGGTTTTGTTCCTTGGATTTTCATTCATTTAAAATTCAGCACACAAGAAGCTGGCTTGAATTTTTTGTGTGTTTGAGGGTTTTATTTCATTCATTTATTCATTCATTTATAACTTAAAAACAAATGCTTCTGTCGTTTATGCTTATTAATGTCCTGTTAAACAGTATTGGCAAGACACCTTTTTGTAAGGTCAAGTTGGAGATTTTCCATACCTTTTAATTGGTATGTTTCATTATTCCATTTCTTCTGTATTTATGGATGCACTGACATAATGAGGAATGCACACTGCAATCTACATATGATTTCACATTTTAATAGTGGTTCATGAATTGAAAAAATCCAGACTTTGTAGTCTTAAGAAGGCATGCATATGCATACCCTGGCTATAGAATTTATATTTTTGTTCAGACGTATGAATGCACAGTATATATGGCTCCCACAGAGCTAAGTCCCCAAGGGCAGAGCATGTTACACAGCTCCCAGGCTGGGTGGGGGCTTGATGCTTCTCTCATGTCTAACCTAGAACCACAACACTTGGTTGTCAAAAGAACAGCAACAACACTGAGTCCAGTCTTCAGAAGCAAATGCTGGAAAAGTTCTTAAGAAAGTGCCAGGACAGCAGCTCCACAGGCTTCCTTTGTGGATGTGTTCAGCAAAGATGAACCTAAAGTGCATGTGGG
>PVJA010002912.1:0-74869 GCA_004027025.1 Myocastor coypus | reverse complement strand
AAGCTACGCTCTGCCTAAGTAGGTGCTTTAGTTCCCTGAACTATCTGGCGGGACCTGTTAGGTCAGTTTATATATCTTCTTGGACTGTATTCTCTAAAACATCGATGTCATTTGATTCTACCCATTCTGCCTCCTAAATCTCCGACGTGCTTTGTGTGATGTCCTTTGCCATATCTAAATCCTAACGAACACTTTACTCGTGACTAAAATCTTCTGATTTAAGTTTTGCTCTCCTCTTTCTTTTTCCTTTCAAATCTCTTTGCATATTGTCAGTAGATAAACATTTGTAAAAGAAATGCTTTTAAGTCAGTCACTCGTGGTTCCCTGTAATGTTCAGGTCAAAGGTGCATTTCCTTGGGGCAGCACCTTCTGTGATCTTACCACTTTTCCAACCTGACCTCAGTAGTTACATGCAGGTGCTCTCTGGCCACAGATTCTAAAGCTTTGGTGAGCTTTGCAGTGTACTTCATGTTCTTAGTTCAAGAGTTTGAAATTTTTAGGATGCAGTTGTTTTGGTCTTGTAGGATTTTTTCCTTACCATTTTCTTTATTTTTTTTGGGGGGTGGGACCAGAGTTTGAACTCATGACCTTGCACTTGCCAGGCATGCACTTGTGCCATGGAGCTATCTCCCGGGCCCCTTCCTTACCATTTTCTATGGCAGGTCTTGATAAAACTTCTTAAATTGAACTGCAGCTATTTACTTATTTATTCTCTTGGCATTTCTATTGCTGAACTTATTAAAATGAGTTATTACTGGTCATCTATAAGTGCTCTCTTTCATTAGACATGACCTCTTTGAGGATAGAAATGGTATCATATTTAGATGAGAGTTCTCCTTGCTAAGCAAAGGGCTTGACACTTAGCCCTCAGTAGGAGTTGGAAAAATGCATGAATGAGTGGAAGTAGGGCTGGAGACTCAGGTCACACACAGTCAGCAGATAATTAAATGGTAATAAAAAACAGTCTGGGAGAAGAAAAGATTAGGTGTGGAGAGGAATCAGTGTGCATGGGGTGTGAGTGAATGAGGGGGAGGAATTCCTGCAGAGGGTAAGCTGCCCCTTGGGCTTAGGCTGCATCATGTGGAAGCACAGAGGGCTATGGCGATGGCTTGAGGGGCCCCTGGCAGGTGGTAGGATCACTGATCCTGTAGGAGGGCTGGTCGTGGCTTTTGGTGGTCAGGGTCTGCAGAAGTGCCTCCCTCTTCTAACAGCCCAGCTATTCTTAGATATTCAGTGACCTCTCATTCTTACAAACACAAGCCAATTGACTTGGAAAACGGCCAGACTCTTTATAGCAGATTTGAAGCTATGTGGTCGTGTTCACATTTTCAAAATGAGAGCGAGAAAATTATCTGTTTGTATTGCAAGCAGTGGGAAGTTTTAGCTGGAAATGGTCCTACCAAACTTTATTGTTATAGATATGAAAAAGCAAGGGCAGAAAGGCACAGTGTTGCAGTGGACTCAGTCTCTGGGAATGGAGATTTCAGACTAATGGACATGTGGAGGTCCTAGGCAATGTGTAGTTCAAGAAGGAAGTACCCATGAATGATGAGATGTCATCTAATCATAGTGATCTTCATGAGGAAGGTGACCACGGGGCAATCCTGGGATCCTCTCAAGATCAGAGGGCTGAAAGTGGCAGAGGGTTAGAGTACACCAGAGAGAAAAAAGAGATCTCCACTTGGGAGTAGGCACAGGGGGCCAAGTTACAGAATAGGGAAAGCTTCTGGGAAAAAGGTAAAATTTAAATTTGATTTCTTTTTTTTTCATGATTTATTTTTTATTAATTTTAATGAAAAGAAATAGCAATGAGACAGCTTCACAACAGGTTAGTAGGACAGTTCTAATAATTAATACATTGCATATTGTTGTCTTCATAGTATTTGTTCAGAGTATGAGATACAGACTTGATATCTTGTATAAATACTATTAGTACAAATCCTCTTATTGAACTAAGAGAAAGTAGCTGTATGTATAATTCAATAGTCCATAATAGTAGTGGATTATCCGCACAACCAGCAATGTCAGAAGCTGTTGACTTGATCCTTTTACAGCTTAGCATATTAATATAGCTTTACTTTTTATAACTCATGGTTAGACTTTTCTGCTGGATGGTTAAGACCAAGTAAAGCAAGACCTATATAACAAAAAATGTAACTTTTGTATCTGCCAAGGTCAGTCAAATCCCCTCAAGATTTACTCATTGCTTGACCAATTTGCTTCTAAAGTCTAGTTTTGACTAAAAAACCCAAGGAAGGAAGAGGTGATCACTACTTAAGGAATCCTGATTGGTGCTGATGTACACACAAGTAAAAGAGAAAGGGCTGGCCAAATAGCTCAGCAGATTAATGCACCTACAAACAGGCACAGGGGCTGGGGGTTCAATCCCTGATCCCCAGGTCTGCTGTGCTGGCCCTGCCCCTGGCAATTGAGACTGGACGTGGTGGCACACGCCTGTAATCCCAGCTCTTGGAAGACTGTAAACAGGCAGATGACTATGAGTCAAATCTAGTAGTGAGACCCTGAACACCCTGTAGACCCTGCTTTAAAAAAAAAGAAGAAAAAAGAAGTAAAATAGAATCACAGCTGCCATAGGAAAACCAGTGCATTCAGTCTTTTTGTTCAGTTATTTATTTGTTTAATTAATTTGTTTTATAATGGTACTCAGGATCCTGAACTTGCTAGGCAGGCACTTACGCTGCTGAGTTGTCTCTCAGACCTCCAGTGTTTTTGTTTGTTTGCTTTTTTAATGGCACATCTTTGCAGTACAGAATGATTACACTCCTGGGTAATTGATCCACACACACAACACACCTTAATTCTTTTTTTTCTCCCTTCTTTTTTCCTCCCTCCACCTCTTGGTCCCTTTCCTTCCCTTTAGAAAAAGATCTACTGCCCTATTTTCTATTAGCTATCTTTCAGCTTGTTCTTTGTTTATGCTATGGATTTCTTATGTAAGAGAAGCCCTATGATATTTAAGCATGTGTGTCTTATTCAACTTAGCATTTTGGTGTCTCCACGTTTCCCTAGAAATGCCTCAAGTCTGTCCTTCTTTGCTTTTGTCTTTACTACCACATTTTTGACATATGGACCAGTTCCAAGATTTATGATTTTTGGTGTTATTAACATGGGTATGTATGTATCGACATCATATTACAGTGGATTTAGGCTTTGTATTAGCATAGTGGCTTGCTGTCTGATTTTAGACATTTCATACATTTGAGCCTTTGACTTCTCTCCTCCAAAACAGACATAACTCTACCAGTTCAGTGACTCATTATGTTGGCTGATTAATTTAGACATCTCAAGATCCAGCCTGATGCTGGTGGTCAGTTAGTTCTTAATAAATAATTGTCTCTCCCTTGATACCTTTTAGAAGCCTGTTTCCAGGTTAAACTAGAGAATGATTCCAAGACATTGGAATAATTTGTGTGCACATGGGAGGTATATGTACCATATTCTGCTGATAACATTTGAAAATTGTAATGATATGAATGTCAGAGATGGTTAAATATCTAACTTTTTGAAAAACAGTTGAATTTTGAATTTTTATTGAAATTTTATTGAATTTGTTCTTTCTGTGAATTTGATGTATAACTGTGGAAATATTTATAAAGGATTTTATATGAAAGGAAAAGTATGAACGCTTAGCAAGGAAGAAGTGCTCCCTGGAAAGTAGTACCAATTCCCCAAAAACAGATCGTGTTCGGGTAGGCTAACCCACTGCATTTCATACTTTTTTGTTTTTGATAGGCCTATTAGACTGGTAAATCAGGAAACTCTGTAAATCTCTTATATCTTGATTTCAGAAATGCATTTGATGATCTTATATTGTAATCTTGTGGATATGAAGGAAAATGCGGTTATATAATGAAATAGTCTTGCTATTGATGAAAAACTATCTCAGCATTAATAAACGAGTATTTGGGCTGAATTGGAAAATGATTTTGCAGTTGAATGGCATAACGTTCTGAGCTTAGAACCACTGTGCGCAACAATAGACTTACATTATTAAATCTATACAATTAAGAATTGTACAGAGTATGAAAATACAATATTGTATTTCAATTTGTAGTTATTTTATTACAGTTATAATTCATGGTGAGTTCAAACAGGTATGGTATATCAGAATCCATTCTTTCTGATGATTTTAATAAATTAGCTATTTGTCTATGAATTAAATGTTTGGAAAATCTGAGATTCATTTCACATATAGTTTCTCTGTATTTACTATAAATTTAACTTTCACTGTTCTTACTATAACTGTTTTTACCGTCTATTTATCCTTTAATGGGTTTTGAACAGGTGTTTCAACAGAAGAGTGCAGGCATTTTCTAAATTCCTGCATTTCTGCCAATTTTGTTCATATCTAATTCTTTATATACAAAAGTTATAACTTTGTGCGGATCTGAGTTTATATTCTCTAGGTCATAGGAATCAAAAAAAAAAAAGAAATGAATCTTTAATTTTGTTTCTTTGAGTCATTCTTTTCTTTAAAAAATGTTCTTACAGGATATTTTTGACATGCCTTTGTTAGCATGCATCTTAGTTTTCTCACTGCAGAGACAAAATACTTGATGCCTAAAGATGAGAGGCTCATTTAGCTCCCAGTGTGTAGAGGTTTCAGTCTATAATTGGTTGGCTACAAGGTAGGGAAGCATGGCTGAGGGTGATCACAGCAGGCAGAAGGCAGCAGCAGACATGCAGTGGCAGCTGCAGAAGCAGCAGCAGCAGCTAGCCTTTTTGCAGTCCCTTGTATTCCATCCAGGCTACTCCCCTTTGGACCAGCAGCCTCATAACTCAGGGTGGGCACCCTTAGTCCCAGCAATGCACTTTAGTTCTAGTGTAGTAGCCTTAACCCCAGCATCACACACTCTAGATCTGAACACCTTTGAAGAGTCTCACTTAGGACTACGTGAGGTTTCGGCAGGACATCTAGACACAAGCCACAGCAACATGTGTACAAGTAGGATTTGTTTGTTTGCAGTGGATTTCTTTGGAACATGGTGAGCTCTTTCAATTTTTATACTCAGTGCTTTCATTGCTCTGCTGGTTTTGAGGATGCATTTCTTCAGTTATAGCTTGGTTATTACTTCTGTTCAAGTTGTTTGCATGGATTTCAGCAACTCCTTTATACTGGTCTTCAGGTCTCTGCTCTCTGTAACTGTTATCTCTTTTTGTCTTATTTTCACTTCTTTGTTCATTTACTGTGAATTCAGAGTAAAGAGGATGCTTTGTACAATTTATTCTGTTTTTTTTTTTTTTCCTACTGTCCATGTTAAATACATTTGGGCAGTTCTTTTCCCTGCACTATAATTTTCATTTTTTTAACATTTCCCTTTATATCTCATCCTGCTGATTTGTCGCTTCTAGCTGTTTTCTTCTAGGCTTTTACTTTTAGTCACAAAAAAAACCTCGTAGAGAAATGGCAGGTTTGCTGTTTTATAAAGTTGTAATGTTTGAGTGATAATGTGACATTTTATCCCTTTTATGTTAATTTGATTAGAAAACTGACAGTTAAGGATGCTGATCAGAGACTGGCTTCAGCTGGAAAGTCCGAAGTGGCTCAGACATTGACTGATGGGCTAGAGATTATAAATGATATCAGCAGGATGGGGCAAAGTGCTGAAGACAACTTGATGGATAAATGGAGTCTGACAGGCTGCCTGAAAATATGACACGTACCGGACAGGGGACACCTGAGTCTGTGCCTTTTCAGACTTGCACACGGAGCTTGCAGTGGGCAGTGCCACCACTGTGCAGGCTTCAGTTGCCATCAGGTGATAGTGGTGTGACACCTGAGGCCCGGGTCCAGCCCAGGCACCTGAACACAGTTTGTTCAGCCCTGAGCTTTTGAGCTTGACTCCACCCCAGTCCTCCAATATTCTCTAGTGCTAAAGTGCCACTGTCCACCTGATCACTTGGTCACCCCTCCTCGAGACTGTCCTCATTTCCTTTAGGAAAGAATTCTACAGCAGAGCTTTTGTCTTGCTCACACATATTTCTCAGATCGCTGTATTTCTGAAGCAAATATTCACACACCTAGACAGCTTTCTTTCTACCTTTGCCTGTGTTTAAACTCATCATTTTCTGTGTTTTTAATCCGGTTCCTTCTGAGACTCTCTTTGATAGACTCATCACACTTGATCACAGAGTTTCCCAGTGCCTTCCTACACGCCCCCAGGGTCTCCCTGGGGGACAGTCTGGTAAGGGCTCCCTGCTACTGGTCCAGCTCCTCCAGCAGCAGACACGGAGATAAGAGAGAGGATCGTAGCCCTCGTCTACTCATTCAGCTTCTTCCAGTTGCCTCATGTTCCTGATAGCTGAGTCATAGCATGGCTCGCTCTGTGCTTTATATTCACTGCCTTCCTTTCTTTGTTCTGGAACATTTGCTCTCCTCATCTTACTGGAACGCTCATAACTTCCCATTCCAGCATCTGCTGAAGAATTCCATCCTCTGCACATTCCTGGTGCCCTGCCAGAGCCTATATAATCCCTTTCCTCCCAGCTCTGGCAGCACTTTTCACTTGCCAGTCCCTGTGCCACCTCCCTCTATTGAAATTGTGTCATTAATGTACTGTATTCCCTATGCTTTTAAATATAGTCACTTCACTGTCAGTAAACCAGTTATTTTCGGGTTAGTTCTCTGCCACCCCCTCTCTCCCAGTGTGTGTGCCATTGTCCTTCAGTTCTCTTTGAAGTCTCCCCCAGTCTGCTCAGAGCCTGCTATCCTTGAATCCTGCTTGCGCTTCTCCAGTTTTCTTGGTGCTGTTTCCTTCCGACTCTCTGAACATGCTGTCTGCTGCCACCACACTGTACCTTAGTCTCTTTGCTGTGTGTTTGAGGCTAATCATGATGCATTGCTCTTTGTTAGTATTCCTTACTCTTACCCAAAGCCTCTAATTAAAAAAAAAAACTGGAAAAAAAGTCATCAATGTTTCTTCCCTCCTCCCCAAATAATCAATATGTTTGTTTCAGGAAGATAATTTTGCACATCCTGGCTCTGCACATTTATGGAAGGGAAAGAAAAAGGTAATCTAAAAAACAGTATGATCATAGCTTGAAGCTATTCTTAGTAAACATCATTAGATTTATTTTTATCTAACTGAGTAATAATGAAGATAATACAAAATTAAAGGGATCCCTGAATTTGCTAGATATTTCCTGTTCATAAATAATATTAGCTCTTAAATTATTCTTCTGTAGTTAGAAAGTCAAACTGAAGAAACTGAACCAGTTGCTGTATTGCTAACTTCTTTGCTTCAATTATGTGAATCTTTATGATGAAAACTGAGGGAATTACCAGATACACATATCTCCCCATTTCTCCAAGCTTTGCTTTCCATTTTTAGTTATTATATTTACATTGCAAGAATTGTGAATCTGTATTCCTTTTCTGTAACTGGAATTACCCAGAGTTGTTAAATATTTGTTCTATATGCAAATGAATTCAAGGATGCTCAAAGCTTCCATTGGTATTATAGTTAGCATATCATTAATTCTCTTGTTTTTTTTTTATAGAAAACACTTAAACATGTGGAAAATATTAAAAATAATGACTTGTGCTACACCATTGGCATGTATCTAATGTTAGTGAATTGCTTCAGTATATTTTTTTGAAACAGAATCTTTTAGATACAGTTGAATATACATTTAAACTTATACCCAAATACAATATATATATATATATATATATATATTTTTTTTTTTTTTTTTTTTTTTTGTGGGACTGGGGTTTGAACTCATGATCTTGCACTTGCCGGGCAGGCACTTGTGCCACAGAGCTATCTTCCTGGCCCCTCAAATGGAATGTTTTCTACTCCAACTACAGGGACAGTTTATTGACATGACTTCAGAATGTAGTGAGTTCATATAACATGTATGAATCTGTAAGTATAGACATTTAACTATTTTAATACATTCTAAATATCCTAGTATCTTGAGTCTCATGCATTTATATGGGTAATAGATTTCCTATCTTGTATTTAATTCTTCAAAATGTGTATAAATTATATTGAAATGGAGTTCTAATCTATATGTAGTAGAAAATCTTATATATTGAGTTCTACAGTCAATAGCTGAGATGCAGGTGTAATCTCTATTTAGATGCCATGTAGTAATATACAGTTTAATGATAAGCTACCTTACGTTCATCTACAGCCCTGTTTGCATTTGAATGTATCAGTATCTTGCCAGTACAACATCATTGACAAGACTGCTGTGGGAATTCTAGATGTCACTCCTTGGGCTATGTGCTCTGAAATAGAATCGCTGGCTCATGAGTATGGGCCTGCTTAATTTTATTAGTTTCTGCCGAATTGCTCTCTAATGTTGTTTTGCAAGTTTACATTGACAGTACTGTGTATGAGAGCACATGTTGTCTATCAACCTCGTGAATATTTGATGATTTCCAACTTTGCAATTTTGAGAATCTGATCAGTATCACATGCTGTCTCTTGACTATTTTAATTTACCACTTCCTGGTTACAAGCGAGGCTAAGCAGTTTTTCCTAAGTTTATTTCTACTAGGACTTCTTCTGCACACCTCCTACTTATATTGTTTGCTTTTGTTCAGTTGCATTGTGCACATTTTACATGAACTCATTTTCTTCTACTCTGTGCCTCATATTTTATTTTCTTTATAGTATCTTTATTGTGAGAAAATTTTAATATTAGTACAGTCAAGCTTATAAATTATTCCCTTTGGGATTTGTCCTGTTTGTGTGTTCTTTGAAAATATCATCCCTCACCCCAGGTCATAGCATTTGTTAAAAAAAATCATGCAGCATTGATTTTCACATATTGATCTTTTATCCATCTTGAATTTATTTTGGAAAGTAACACTTAACCTATATAGATAAACAACTTACACAGTGCCATTTACTGAAAGGCTCATGCTTTCCGCCCTCTGATTTTAAAAAGTAAATATTTTGAAACAGTTTATATTTGCATAAAAGTTGTGCAGATGTAGTGTGGATGCTATGCAGTTCTCCCTCAAGTTCCCCAGTGGTATTGCCTTAAACTACAATGAGCATTTCTCCCAATGCCCCAACTGTAATGTGACATCAGTGTGTTACCCTTCACTAACCCTTATAATTTAATTGAATCTCACCAATTTCTCCCCAGTATCTTGCTTCTGCTCCAGATTCCATGCTACTGTTTGCATTATGTTGAGTTATCCTTTCTCCCCAGCCTCTTCTGTGCTTGACAGTTTCTCTCACTTTGCTTGTTCTACACATCCTTGAGAGTTTTGCAAAATACTGGTCAGGCATTTTTGAAGATAATGTCTCTCATTTGAAGTTTACTTGAGTCTTGAAGGATTAGACTGAGTTTTAAGATTTGGGGAGGAAGAACAGTGGAATAGCTGCCATCCTAAATGCATCAGGCTTGGTTTGCATGCTTACCATAGTTTATATTGCTCTGGTTCTCTTAGCCAACAGATGGTAGCCAGATTTTTCTCATGTGAAGTGGCTTTCTTGGTTGCCATATTCTTACTTTTAGAAATAAGTTATTAGACATAACTCACATTTAAGATTGTACAGATATTGTATTTTGTTCCACTTTTTTTTTTTTTTTAATGGTACTGGGGATTGAACCACAGGACCCTGCACTTGCCAGGCAAGCACCTATTCTACTGAGCAATCTCCCTAGTCCTGTGATCCGCTTCTTAAAGAAGGGAGTATTTACATAAGCTATTTGGAATTCTCCTTTAAATAAGTTTTATCCATCCTGATCCCATTTATTAATTGCCGGTAATTTTTATTAGTGTAGACTCAGAAGTATTTTATTCTTAAGATTATCATCTTTTCATATTGATTTTGTAGATCATATTGTTTTAGTTTTGGTCACTGGAGATCTTTGGCTTGGCTCCTTGACCCCTATCAGTCATTCTGTTATGAGTTCTATGTAGATGTCCCCCAAAACCTCACGTAGTCATAGATGGGGCTTTTGGGAGATGGCTGGATTGCAGCTGTTCACTGCTGGGATCAAGGACATAATGTTGGGCTTGAGTCATAGTGCAAGGCTAGGAGTAAGGTTGTCTCACTCCGGGTGTGAGTGCTTCTTGTCCTAAGGATGGGTAGTCTGGATAAGATGTAAGGGAAAGAAACAGGGTCACTGTCTCTTGCTGCTTAATTCTTTACTGCTTTGCTGCCTTGCTGCATTCTTCCCTCCATGAATAGTCACGTGCATCTGATGCCCCTGTGCCATGCCACCCTACCTTGAATTCAGCCAGCTATGAGTTGAAACTTCTAAGCACTGTGAGCCACATAATCCTTTCCTCCTTTAACTTTACGTGCCTGGTATTTTGTCTCAGGAACAATGAAAGTAACTAATCACTTTTACTTTTAAAAGGCGCTTTGTTGTTTTCTAGAGCTTCACCCTTGTCTTGTTTATCCCTTTTCTCAGCCCTCATATCAGTTGTTTCTCTCAAGAAATTGTTTGTTCTTACTTAAGAATGGTACTAGAGGGGTCAGCGAGGTAGCTCAGTGGTCTAAAGTGCCTGCTTAGGCAAGGTTAGGCAGCCATGGGGAACCATGGTTTGATCTCTGGCACCACATTCCATGCTATCTCTGCCCTCAGGGCAGGGTGAACCAGCCACACCGCCCAAAAAAAGAATTGTACGAGATTGCAAGACAGGAGCACTAGACATGCCCATACTCCTGGGAACCATGGCTCCTCTGCTTTCTCAGAGATTAGAGCTATGAAATACATGTAGGTGCACTAACCCATGCGTACATACAGCTGTAACTGTTTAGTCCTCTGCATCTTTACTTAGATGAAAATGAATCCATACTAACTCCAATTAAGTACAGGCTTCATTCCAAATTTCTTTCTGACTTTTCTCTCCAATACTCAGAAACCTGTATTTTACCATCCCTTTTCCACGTCTTTTTTTTAAATTTTAAAGAGAAAAAGAATAAAACAATGATACAAAATTTCAAAATGAGATAGAAGAGTAACCATGGTTAGTGCACTGATTCTCATTGTCTTCAAAGTAGTTCATAGATTGCAAGATTTAGGCATGAAAAATTGATCAAATGATATAAGCACAAAACTTTTTCTATGAACTAATAGAAATTAGTAGTATAGCTATCTTAACTAAGGTAGCTATATATATTTTTATTTATCCTTTTCCCTTCTTTTCTTTTTTCACCCATCCCAGTTTCTCTTTCCATTTTAACAGTTTCTTCCCATTTCCCAATATCTATTATATGTTTTAGATCTTATATACTCTTTCAGCTTCTTACTAGGGAGACAATATGATGTTTACACATGCACGACTGATTTTTATTCTGTATGATCTTAAAGTTATATCCATTTACCTATGTCTCAATTTTATTGTTATTGATACTTGATTAGCACTCCATTGTATACAAATATCACAGCATTTTTATCCATTCCATGGTTGATAGACATTTGGGTTATTTTCAAGATTTAACTATTACAAATTGTGTTACTGTAAACATGGGTGTACATAAATTGTGGTGGTATGATATTTTTAATTCTTCTGAGAAAATATCCAGGAGGAGAACAGCTGGATCAAATGGGACCTCTAATTCTAGTTTTTTTGGAGAATCTGCACACTGATTTTCACAGTAGTTGTACCAGTCTCAACTCCCAGGAGCAGTTGAAAAGAATTCCTTTTTCTCCTCAGCCCTACCAGTATTTGCTATTGGTTGATTTCTTGAGGACATCTATTCTTTCTGGGGTGACAAAATCTCAGTATTGTTTGAATTAGTATCTTCTGAATACTAATGATGTTGAACTTTTTTCATATATTTAACTGCTATCTGAATGTGTTTATCTGAGAAGTGGATATTCATCTCAGATGCCCATATTTGATTAGGTCTTTCAATTGAGGGAGTGTCTGATTTTTTCCAATTCTTTATATGTTCTAGATATAAGCCCTTTATCTGAAGATCAGTTGGCCAAAATTTTTTCCCCACATTGTGGGTATTTTTTTTCACCCTGTTGTTGATTTCTTTTAATGTGCAAAAACTTTTCAAGAAGATAAAATCATAGTTGTTGATTCTTTGAAGTTTTCCTGTGCAGTTTTGTTTTTGTTCATGAACTTTGTCTACCCCTATGACTTCAAGATTTCTTCCTACTTTTTTTTCAGTGGATTTAGTGTTTCTATTTTAATATTTAGACTTTTGACCCATTTTGACTTTACTGCATAGCAACAGACATAGGTTTAGTTTTAGTTCCAGACATATAGGCTATCTTTCTTTTAGTGAACATGCTTGGCACCTTTTTAAAAGGTAAGGTTGCTGAGTGTGTTTAAAGCTGTGTCTGCATCTTCTAATCTGTTCCACTGGTCCTTGGGTCTGTTTTTTTTTTTTTTTCCCACTACCATGCTGATTTTATCATAGTAGCTTTGTAATATAATTTCAAGTCAGGCATTGTGTTGCTGCCTGCTTTGCCTTTGTTTCCCGGTACTGCTTTAGTTATTCTAGGTCTGGTTCTGGATGAATTTTAGGAATGTTTTCTCTAGATCTGTGAGATATTCTAATAGTATTTTGATAGAGACTGCATTAAATCTATACAACAGTTTTGTGAGTATGTCCATTTTCACTGTATTGGTTCTTAGTATCCATGGACAAGGGATATCTTTCCATTTTCTGATATCCTCTTGAATCTTTTCCAGTTTACTGTAATTTTCAATTGTATCCTTTGTTACATTGAGTCTGAAGTATTTCTCTCTTTTTGTTTTGGATGCTATTTTTAAAATGAGTATTTTGATTGTTTCAGAAAAGATGTACATGAACTTGGATTAGAAAACATGATATTAGAAGAGTTCCCCACCCCATAAGTGCAAAAACAAAACAAAACAAAACAATACAATACAAAAAAACCAACCAGAGACAAAAACCACCTTAAAATAGTTAATGAAATGTTTTCTGGATCTTCTTCTTCCATCAAAAGTTGTGTCTCTTCTTCCTACAGCACCTGCTCTGAGACCCAATCATCCCTTTTACCTCACTCTAGCTGGGCCAGGACAATTTCCTTCCAGCCATACCTCCCTTCTTTCAGTCACACTGTGTGGGTGCTAAAGACCCTGGACTCTGACCAATGAACAGAGCTGTCCTTTAAGCCAGCAACCTACAGGCAGTGGCACCCAGAGCTTCATCCCTGGCCTCCATTGAAGAAGCCACAGAGCTGACCTTGTTTCCACTATCCCAAGAAGGAACCAAAAGCTGACCCGCAGCAGAAATCAAAGCCCAGTATGGACAGAGAATAGGCTTCTAGGCCCAGAGTAGGCAGCAAACTGTGGGCAGGAGAAGGGCATTTTTACAGCCATTCCATTGTGAGAAACAAGGGGAAAACTGAACCTTTTCTATTACTGTGGTTTTACAAGCCAGTCTTCTGAGCTAAGGGGGATCTTCTCCAAACACTGAAGGATCCGAAGAGGTCAGGTAACTTTGTTGTCTGAGGTAAGGATGAGGAACAGGAAAGTAAAGCAGTTTGTAACAACTAATTTGTAGGAAGATGATGTTGTGAACACCAGCTCTTCACATGATGGCCAGTCCTGCAAAGGACAACACAGTCAGAACCAAGATAGCCACCCCAGACAGGTAGAGCTGGGCAGGCTTCAGGCTTTTCCCAGGTCCCACATCAAGTGACGAATCCCATTCCAGGTGATGCATGAGTGGGAAGAGCAGTGCAAACTTAACTGAGTAGATCAGTGTTGGCCCCAGACACAAAGACTTCACAAATTCGAAGTAAGACTCAGCGTTCCCAGGGAGCAACAGGGCTGATACACTAAACAGAGAGACCTTCCACTCAAGGCCATACCAGTGCCATGATGGCAAATGGACATTACCATGGAAAGAGACCAACTATAGAAAGTGGTGTGGGGAGATACAGGATGGTTTGAACCTATGTTCTTATTCCAGGATCATTCCATTTCTTGTTTGGCTGTGGTTCCCAAAGGAACAGCATTGCTGATATAAAACCAAAGACTCAGGTGTGAACAGAAGTAGTGATGGCTAGCATGTCTAAACAAGAGCACCGCCATCTTGGGTTCCAGCCTGGATGGAAGTCTGCTTTGGATGCTATTGTTAAGAGTGTGGCTTCTGTCATTTCTCTCTGTGAGTTTGTTATTTGTATGTAAGAACTGAGTATTGAATTTGTATCCAGCTATGCTACTGAATTTGATTATTAACTTTAGAAATCTTTTGGTGGAGTTTTTGGGGTCATCCATGTAAAGTACCATGTCATCTGTGAGTAATGATGATTTCACTTCTTCCTTTTCTGTCCTCACTACTTTTCTCTCTTATCTAATTTCTCTGGCTAATGTTTCTAGAACTATTTTGAATAAGAGTGGTGATAATAAACATCATTGTCTTATTCTTGATTTTAGGGCAAAAGCTTTTGGTTGTTATCTATTTAATATGATGTTGGCTGCTGGTTTGTCATAGATGGCTTTTATTAGTATGGGATAAGGTCCATCTATTATAATTTACTCAATTATCATGTGATTTTTGTCTTTGGCTCTGTGGATATATTTTATTACATCTTTTGATTTGTGTATGTGGAAGCATTCCTACATTACTGGGCTGGATCCCACTTGGGCATGGTGCATAATCATCTTGATGATTTGCTGCATTCTATTTGTTAGTATTTTCTTGAAGTCTTGAATGTTTATTGAGTAGAGAGATTGGCACATAGTTCTCTTTTTTTGGCTAGGTATTTCTCTGGTTTTTGTATCAGTACAATACTTGCCTCCAGAAATGAGTTAGGGAGTATTGCTTCCTTTTCAATTTCATTAAACAATGTGAGGAGTATTGGCATTAAATCTTCTCTAAATTTCTTGTAGAATTCAGGAGTGAATCAATGAGGACCTGGACTTTTCTTTGGTGGTAAGTTTTTTATTACATTTTTAATCTCATTAACTGATACTGGGTTATTCAGAATTTTTATATCTTCTTGATTCAGCTTTGGTAACTTATACATCTAGGAATCTATTCATTTCTTTGGCATTTTCTATCCTATGAGAGTAAAAATATTTCAAGTAGATATTGATGATCTTCTGAATTTGCAAAGGATCTGTAGTGATTCACCTTTTTCATTCCTCAGTGCATGAACTTGAATCTTTTATTTCCTTTTTCGATATGGTTACAGGTTTATCAATTGTATTTATTCCTTTAAAGAGCCAACTCTTTACTCAGTTAATTCTTTGTATGATTTTCTTAGTCTCTGTTTCATTATTTTGTGCTCTGATCTTTATAATTTTTCCTGTGTATGGGCTTTCAGTTTGTCTTGCTCTTTTTCTTCTAGATGCTTGAGGTGAAACATTAGGTTGTTTATTTGTTCTCATTCACTTTTCCAAATGTGAGAATTTACCACTATAAATTTCCCTCTTACTACTGCTTTCTTTGCAACCCATATGTTCTGGTATATTGTATCTGCATTCTTGTTTAGTTGTAGAGATTTCTCATTTTCATTTGTGATTCACTGGTTATCTATGAGAGTATGATTTAATTTCTATGTATTTATGGAGTTTCTGTGATGTTTTTCCATGAATTTCCAAGTTCATTGCACTATGGATGGATAATATGCATGGGATAATTGTAATTCTTTTGCATTTACTTAAGCATGTTCTGTCAGCGAGTATATGGTCTATTTTAGAGAACATCCCATGTGCTGCTGAGAAGAATATGTATCCTGATATTGTTGGGTGGGCCACACTGAAAACGTCTACTAAATCCATTTGTTTATAGGTTTGGTTCAGTTCTGATATTTCTTTGCTGATATTTTGTCTAGTTTATCTATCACTTTGTGACAGTTGGATTCTAAGGTCTCCTTCTACAATTGTGTTATTGCTTATTTGATGTCTTATATCTACTAATAGTTATATAGTTGGCTGCTCTCATATTTGGTGCATGCATACTTGTAATTGTTATTTGCAAGGAAATATTTTAATGACCTTCCTTATCTCTTAATGATCATAACATATAACCATATCTTGGTGTAGTTTCATTTTGGTTGTCACTGTTTGGAGTTCTATGTACTTCATGTATTTATATGTCAAATTCTTTACCCTTGGGAAATTTTCTGCCATTATTTTGGTGAAGAGTATTTTTATGACATTTTGCTTGTCTTTTAGGTTTCTCATTGACACAGATAAGTCTTATATTATTCTTTTTGTCATCTTGTAGCTGTTGGATTGATTTTTCATGGTCCCTTGCTATTTTTAAGATTATTTCTTTTCATGATCACTAGGTGCAATTCTGTCTTCAAGATCTCATATTCTATCTTTGCTTTTATTAAATCTGTTGCAGATACTTCCAGTGGAGCCTTTATTTCTTGAATTTCTCTCAGGATCTGTTTCATGGATTTCATTTCTTTCCTATATTAGGCATATTTGTTTTCATCATTTTTCTAAGCTCATTTATTTTTTTATCAAAAAAATGAGTCTTCTTTAATATTATTTATTTTAACCATCATTTCTTTGGTATCTGAGAGATTGTTTTCTCTGTAGCCTTTTCCATTTGTAGTTCTCTTCTACTGCTATCATTTTAGAAAGTTCCAGTGTTCGTCTTCCAATTTCATCGACCTCATTGTATTCCAGACTTGGTCTGGTGGGCTGGGGTCTGAGATTTCATTTTGCCTCTACATCTTCTCAGTTTGTATTTTCTATTTTTTTTTCTATGCTGATGCTTGCCAATTTCTTATGATAGCTATTACCAATTATTGAGGCTTCCCTAGGGCATGTCCTCTAGATTTAGGTGGTTCTTAAAGCTGTTCCAAGAACCCACCTTCCCAATTTGTGACAGATGCAAGTTTACTATTTGGCTCAGCACCCAATCCTTTGGTACTGGGTTACAATGGTATTATGAGTGCCACACAAGTACAGCATTTTTGTACTGGGAGAAAAGTTGATTATAACATATCTGACATACTGTTTAAAGTAGATCAGTCAGAAATAACAGTAGTTTCAAGTACAGCTTAATTACTTGCGAACTATAATAATCATTAACTTGCTACCTCCAGTCATAGCAGCAAACTATGATGTTATATAACAAAATCAAACCTAAGCCATTTAGTTGTATGCTGTGATTTTCCTCTTAGTGGACTAGTCTTCGTTTTTGTATGTGAGGGGTGAAGATAGGTAGGGGAAAGGATAAAGTGATGAGTGAGGTCAAATACAGTAAAGTCAAGGATGAAGGTGAAAGGGGCATCACCAAAAAATTGAGAAACTGGAGGATGTGGCAGATGAGTGGGGCAATGGAAAATGAAATAGAATGTGAAGGAATAATCAGAAAAGGAAGAGAAAGTTTATTCACATTCTCAAAGAAATTGAAGAAAAAAAGAAACTCAATAGAAGGAAACTAAAAAGACAGGTAAGAAACCTGAACAGTAAGGGGAAAAGAAATAAAGAGGAGAATGGAAAAGAAATGAGAAAAAGGAGAAAATAGATAAACCAGAGAAAGAAAGGAGAGACAGGGGGAAAAAAAAGATATAGGACCAAACAAGACAACTTCCAACCAGAGAGACAGGGATAGCCAATCAAAAAGGGAGAGTAAAAGTAGTAAAATATCTCTTGTATGTATAGTACAATACTCCATAATAGTACTTTCTCTTAGCTCAATGAGAAGAAATATTTGTACTAATAGTGTTCAGAAAAGTTATCATGTCTGCACCTTGTACTTTGAACAACTACTGTAAAGACAGCAATATGCATTGTATTAATTATGGTGGATGTTCTCCTAACATGTTTTGAAACAGTCTCATTGTCATTTCTTTCTTATTAAAATTAATAACATTTTTAAAATGTCTCTTGAGAAAAAAATACCTCTCATACTTACTGCTCTGAGGTAGTGTCCAGGTCACATCCCAGAAAATGTTCTGTGTCCTCCAGCCAGGTTTGTTGTGGGAATTGTCCTGGGTATGGAGCTGATCGTAGCCTCTAGATGTAGGGCTGGGACTGGTCTGTTTGTGGAGATCATGAAAGCCCAACTGCTGGTTCCTCCCTGCTGTTCAGACACTTCCACATGGCTCAGCTCACTGATTACTCCACATCCCAGGGCCCGGTGGTCCTGGGATGCCTGGCTTCTGGTCCATCTGCCCACCAGAGCATATGTGCAACCAGATGCCTAGTGCCTGGCTTGTCTGGGTTTCCTGAACTTCTTACTTTGTTCCACTCTGGTATACATGTGTATTTCAGAATGAGCATCCCATACTTTCACAAGAGAGAAGTCTCTTTTCCTGATTACCAACAGCATTTCAGATAATTCTTTTTGTCTTTAGTTTTATAATTTACACTCAAGAGGTTGTTTTCCAGAGTTACATAGGTTAGGTTATATTCCTGGTAGCCTCCAGTGAGTATGTCACTTCTCTACTACATGCAGGTAGATTCCTCTGACAATATGCATTCTGCTGAACTGGCCAGTTTATAAAAAGTAGAAATATATTGCATTCGAGCTCACTCGCTATGCCTTTGGTTCAGTGGGTTTTGACAATCTCCACAACTTCTGGTGTCTCCTCAGGCACATAATTAAGTTCTGTACTTCCCAGAGACTCCAGGACTTTCTTTCCTCTCCACTTGTCTCCCCTGTGCACTGTCAGACTTTTGTGCCTATTATATTAATTTTCACTTTTTAGAACTGCACAGAAGCATTATTCTTTCAAATACATACATACATATATATATATATATTTAACTTTTTAGACTTAAAAACTCACCACATACTTATAGACAATTGGGGAAATGATTAACATCTTTATGACATGAGTCTTCCAACTCCTGTGTGTAATATATCTGTCTTTCCATTGTTTCTTTATTTTTATATCATTTTGTCCATTGTTTCTTTATTTTTATATCATTTTGTAAGTTCCTACATATGGCATATTTGATGTATCATAAACACACCACAACATCTGTTGTCATTATAAATACTACCTTTAATTCAGCTGTGTTTTCAATATACATTACCGCTATCCTATTAGAAAATTGTGTCCTTCCTTTAGTACAGTAACATCTTTGGCAAAATTATTGTGTCCATATATGTGGGCATGTTTTGAAGCTTGCTTCTTTCTGTCAATTTGGCTCTTTTTATAAAAGATCACACTGTTTTATTTATTAAAATAGCAAAAGATCTAGACACCCATTATATTCATCATTTAGTCTGCCGTTAAGTATTTTTGTTACCCTTGTCTATTTTCATTTCCATGTCAATTTAAGTTTCACAAGACATTACTGGGGGTGATTTGATTGTATTGAATTTATGAAATGGTTTGGGAAGAATGTACATCTTTACAACACTGAGACTTTCAATATGTAAATGAGTCTGCATTCAGTGAAGCATTCTTTCAAGATGATCATAGATGTGTTTCTACTTTATATACTGGTATGCAAATATACTAATATCACATTTTAATATACTAATATGCCTCAAATATATTGATATTCTAGTGCTGAACATAATAATATTATTACCATAAATATGTTTACACATTTTCTTAGATTAATTCTTTTTTTTTTTTTTTTTAAGCAGGGATTGAACTTAGGACCTTGTGCTTGCTAGGCATACACTTATGCCATTGAGCTATCTCCCAAGCCCCAATTATATCTTAAATACTTGACATTTTCTGAGTATTTTTCTTTTCTTTTTTCTTTTTCTTTTTTGTATTTAGTACAGGTTCTACAGGTTACAGGGTTTCACTACATAGCTCAGACTTGTAGTGATCTGCCTGTGCTCAGCCTCCCAAGAGCTGGGATTACAGGCACGCACCATCGTGCTTTCTGGGTATTTTTTAATGATAAGTTGTCATTATTTTGGACCTTTATGTTGCTGGTTTATAGAAAAACCTTTGTTTTGAATATGACTTTATGTTCGATTACATTTATAAGCAGTTTTATTAATTCTAATAATTTAATTCTTAGATCCTCAGAATTTCTATGTACACAATTATATGATTTCTGAAAAAAATTACAACTTTCTATTAGTTCAAATTTTTACAGGTTTATCTTGGTCCTAATCCTTAAATAATATCTTTAGTGTAATATTGAATAAAAACAAGGTTAATGACTTTATGGCCTGAACTGTGTTTGCGCAGAGTCCGTGTGCTCAAGTCCTCATTCCTAGTGTGGTGAGTATTCAGTTATAGGCTCTGTAAATAGTGATTGGAGTTGAATGAGAGGCAGGGAGAGCCTTTCTCTCCCCGTCATGTGAGCGTGCAGGATAAAGGAGGGGTCTACAAAGCGGAAAGGGCCCTCACCAGAACCTGAGCATGCTTGATCTTGGACTTTTGGCCTCCAGAACTGTGAAAAGCAAACATATTTATCTAGTCTGTGGTATTTTGCTAAGGTAGGCTGCCTGAGATGACCTGTAGAGTTGGATGCGTTCTCTATGTTTCTTTTTTTTTTTTTTTCCCCCAGTTGTTGTTTTTTTATTTCCACGTAGAAAAATTTTTTTAGAAATTAAGACACTTATGTTGGATAAAAGAAACAGGCCTTCATCAATGACACTATGAATGAAAATGTCTGAAAAAATGGAGATATGATAATAATAATTTTAACCACTGATATGAACTTAATCATGATATTATAAACTTTATGTAGTAGTAAAAAGTTCATGCAAAATGGTATGCTACTACTTAAGGTGCGCATAAAAATGGCTACTGAGTAAAAAAATTAAAGATAGACAGTGAAGATTAATTCTGCTTACCCACTGGGAAATCTATGGTAATATACCATAAATTCTTTTTATTTATTTATTTTTATTGTTTAAATTTAACAATGGTTATATTACATGTTTTCATCATCAGATCAGTTTAGTTTAATGCATATAGGTATATAAGATTGATCAAACAATTAAACATTTACCCTTCTAAATCAACATTACTTTTGTTTTTTTTCTTTTCCCCTTTTCTTTGAAAGTTGACATATTGCATGTTGTCCTCACAATTGTTCTACAGAGTACAGTGTGTGGGCATGACAAATTCTTATGAGAAAGAAACATCAAACCTTTTCATGTGTTTTTCTCTATCATAATGTACATACTGATAGTACTCCTTCATAGCAGAAAGTTAGGAGTGCTTGTTTAAATTTAATGGTTTGCAAGACTCACTTAATAATCAGCTCCCACAGTCAGAAACTTCTTCATTTTTAACACCTTTCTTTAATCCCTACTAATTTATGCCTATGCTCCTCATCTTCCCTTTTTAAAAATTTAATATTTTTATTGTTTAAATTTAACAATGGTTATATTACATATTTTCAACATCAGATCAGTTTAGATTAATACATATATGTTTTTTGTTTCGAAAGGAGTTTTGCCATTCAAGATGATGTTTGGTGTGTTCTACAGATTCTTTTAAAGAAACTTCTAGGTCCAGAGAGATAGCTCAGCAGCCTGAAGGGCCTACTAGGCAAGCTTAGGCAGGCGCAGGGGACTGCAGTTTGATCCTCAGCACCACATGCCATGCCAGCTCCTGTCCTCAGGTCAGGCTGAGCTGGCCAAAGAAAGAAAGACAGAAAGAAAGAAAGAAAGAAAGGAAAGAAAGAAAGGAAAGAAAGAAATTTCATCAAGCTAAAAGATTTATTTTTTCCATAAAAGAAATAGTTGTTACATTTCACTAAATATTTTTTCTACAAACTATGAAAATGATCATAGTTTTTTTCTGCCTTAGTGTACTAATATGCAAAATATATTGATATTTCTAATGTTGATTTAACTTTATATTTCTTAAAGGAACTCAGTTTGGTTATAGTATTTATATATTTCATTTAAATTGGTGCATGTATTTTTCTAATATGTTGTTTAGGACTTCTACATTTTCTTTTTGAGTCAGTTGGGCCTATTGTTTTCCATCGTTCTGTTGTTGTGGTTGGATCTTCTTATGAAAATTATGCTGGTTTCACATATCATGATAGAAGCACGTGTGCCTGTCAGCTTAGGCCAGGTTGTCATGTGGTCACTGTCATGTCAGAATATCATAACAATTCAGCTAACTTGAGTCCAGTTCATTAAAGTTCTCATGGGTCTCCTTGACATGGGGATGATTAAGAGATCCAGAAATGCCAGATCTGGCATATTGCAAGGATGCCATATTTAATGTGTGGTTACTGGAGGAGACAAGTATATGGGTTCAGGTTTTATGGTATGGCTTGAATTTTTTATATATAACTTCTGCCTATTTTTCATTAATTTTAATGCAGCCATACGACTCAAATAATGTCAATGAAGGCTGCAGGATGCAGTATTCTTTGGTGACCCAAGAGAAGAAATATATTTATTAAGCACTTAGAGAGTATTATTGAAGAAAGCCTGTATTGCCCATTAGCTGTACATGTCTTTCGAAGATTGTACCTATTTGGTTCTTAAACATTTGGTGGAATATTATAGTGAACCTACTTGAGCTAAGAGTTTTCAATATTGATAAGTCTCAAAATATGATTGAATTTTTGTAATACTTGTGCAAATATTCAAGTTTCTTACTTTCTCTTATGTTAGATTTTATCAGAAAACTTCAGCAAAATGTCAAGCATTTATTCATGGTCAGAGAACAACAGGCCAAGGACTGGATGGCAGTTTACCTGCTCATCTAATGAGAAAAGGAAAAAACATACTTGCTCTCTAATTTGATTTGATGACCTTTGTATGGTCCACAAGGCCACTTCTTGGCTCACCATATTTCATGTCCAGTGAAAGAACACTGAAAGACTATTAAGGAGATCCACTCACATTTTCTGCTCCAGACCCAAGGGTTTCAAAACTTACTCTCTTAAGACCTATATATAGGTCTGTAGAGATTTGTTCCCCATTGTCTAGGTGTATGTTCATTGAAAGAAACTGAGCTTACCTCATTGCATAGACATAAACCTCAACTGTCTCTATACACTATTTTCATTTTCACCCAGTGAAATTTTGTTTGCTAAATTTTTCTTTGCGTTCATGTTAGAAACTTCTAGAACTTTCTAGAAAATGAAGTTTCTGGTGGTGAATAGGTTTATGGCAAAGAAGGAGCTGTTGGATTTGCTGTGCCTCTGTGGTGGGTTGAACTGGATACAAAGGCCTTTGACCTAGCCTGTTGTTATGGTAATTGATTATCATTTGCGTATTATTTGAAAAGAGAGTTTGCTTTACCAGATTTGCTGAAGGAGACTGAGAAACAAAGTATAAATGAATCATAAGGGGAAATATATGTTGCTTTTCAATCCTTAGAAAGATAGTATGACGACAGACAGTATGATTGACTGGCCTCTAGCCATCTTCCCAGGAGGAGACTCCAGAACTGAGTTTTCTTGTGCATTTGAAGAGAGATCTCAAAACAGGCAGGCCTGTGGTTCTTCTCAAAATGTACACACTGTTAACTGGCTTACAGCCCAAACAAAAACTCAGTCCCTTCAAGGTGTAGTTATTGCATCCATTAATGCAGGCTGGAGACCTCCACTGTGCATGGGAAGGAGCCTGAGGGTCCAGGTACCTCGCCACATCCCAAATGAAAGTCACAGTCAGTTTCTTGTATATACCTAGCAAGTAAATGTGTCCTAGCTTATAGGGAGGGAGGGAGGGAGGGAGGGAGGGAGGGAGAGAGAGAGAGAGACAGAGATAGAGACAGAGAGAGACAGAGAGAGAATGAGAGACAGAGAGAGACAGAGACAAAGACAGAGACAGACAAAGACTATAAAAAGAGATAAATTTTTTTTGTGGTCCATGGCAGCTGGGGCTGCTGATAGCAGTTCAGTGGCATCATGATGTTAACTTAAGGCTAGTTTTCTGGGAGTATTTATACCGTAGCTCTTACCAAGTTTCATAATGCAGGGCTGTTTACTTATTTACTTGTTTTTGAGAGTCTGCTGGCAGCATTCATCCTCCTGACCATAGAGCATAATTGCTGCATACTAACTACTGTGACTGCTCTATAGTAAATGTCCTACCAATGTAATCTCCTGTTACCTTCCCCATTCTGGGGAGTGGCCCTGTATCATTCACATTTCATTGGAGAGAAAACAGAATCTTGGAAGTTAACAGACTTTCTTACTCTTGCTCAGTGATACCTGAGACCTAAAACTGATCCTTAATTGCTCCTTTCTCTGGAGCATTATCTTTTCTTGCATCCTCATGGCCTTGTCTGGACACTTGCCCCTTGCTACAGAGAACTGGTCTGGCTCCGCCTTTCTGATGGCCCTCATTTTCCCACTTCTGTTTCTCCCAACCTGAAGAAATCAGTGGACCGTGATGCGAGGGGGAGGGGTGGGACACTCTCTCTGTCTTTCTGCTGCGTCAGCTTCATGCTGGGGCGTGCAGCATGGTGCACTTTCGAACACGTTGTCCAGGATACTCTGACCTTCACTGTGGCTTCGCATTTGCTCTGTGCTGACACTGAGCGGAGCTAGTGCAGGCAGAGGCCATTGAGTGTTGTTCTTGAAAAAGGTCCTCTGTCCGGGATCTTGGAAGTTAACGTGGGAAAGGAGAGAGAAGCAGACAGTGCAACAGCACAGCCAGAGTGGTGTGTGGATGCATGGGCTGCAGGCAGCATGGAGGAAGTAAGTATTCTCATCTGAAGTGGGAAAGAAAGGGTTGTGGTGGCGGAGGAAGACAGAAAGCGATGGCGAACAGGGCATCCTGGGTAGAGGTGCAGGGCCTGCAGTGTAAGACAGGGGCAAGGATTGCAGCATCTGCTGGGAAAGCATCAGACTGTAGGGAGAGGAGAGAGGGCGTGGAGAGTGTCACCCTGTGCTGAGCCCTACCTTGGGCATCCTGAGCAACTGAACTTCCCTGACTTCTTTTTGCTCCGTTTTCCTCCTAAAGTAAATCAAAATATTAGTGCCTGCTTCCTGAGAGTTATTTAGGTTTGGGAGGAATCAAGATAATATATTTATAAATATTGTATGTTCTGCTGGACACCAGGGAGGTGCTTGAGAACCCCAGTCCTCTTCTGTCTGCCTGAGCTCAGTTTAGGTAAAGAGCAGGTGTCATGATTTGGGTTTTTGCAAGGTGAACAATATAGTACCAGACATATTTTATGGTATTATTTTATAATGAGTCACCTAAGAATCACATAGAACAAGTGCAGGAAATCTGTCCACACACTAAATACTAAAGAATCCAGTTAAGGGCCTAGACCCTAATATCCTGCATGAGTCCAACTGGAAGCCTAGCGCTCATGACAGTGCCACCCACAAGTTCAACGGGGTGGCTAGAGCCCACAACAAAGGTTCATGCAGGTCTGCTTCATGGTCTGTGCTGGAAAGGCCCCAAGATCAGAGGTGGAAGCTAGGAAGTCTATGCCAGTGGGATGAAAGATCTGTGCTAGCAAGCTGAGGGACCTGAACTGGAGCTAGGAAGCAATGCTCAAGGTAATTAGGAAATCCAAATTCCCATCAGGAAAGCCAGTGTGATAAGCTTCTTCACGAGGCCAAGCCGGGCACCATCTTCCTCTCTGGAACCAGGAAATAATGCTCAAGATGAGGACCAAAGCTCCTCCAAAGTTCATTGGGAAAGCCATTATGACAAGATTCTCCAGAAGAACAGTCCAAGAGAACTAGCAGCTTCTAGCAGCTTCCAACAGCTCCAACAGCTTCTCCAAACAGTATCCCTAGCAGCATTCCAGCAGCTTCTCCTGTTCTGCCTTTATGCCACTGGCAACAGCCCTCAGATGGGCCTCCTACACCCAGAGCTATGCTAGTTCATTTCAGCTGCATGCAAAAAGTTGATCACCAGTTAGCTATCCAATACAACAGGGCTCCCAGGGGGCCATGGGAGCCAACTTGAGTTGGGCCAGTTCACAGGAGCCTTTAGTCCAAGATCCAGGGTTTGTACACTGAATAAAAGGTGCAGAGTTTTCCTCAGGAGTCAGCCACCACTGTAGTAGCACATTTAGGAGACAAGGTGTGTCCTAGCTAGAGAAAGAAGCTGTGTTATCATGTTCTGGAGAGAGTGAGGGGTCATCTCCAGGGCACCCATGGAAAGAATGTGCCACACGGGTCTGGGGTAGAGTTTGGGTGTGGTCTGGTTGGATGTGGTCTGGATGGAGGAGATTTAGCAGAGAGCAATAGGTGTGGCCTGTCCACTTGTTGCATAGTTATCTTGCACTTTCTGCACCCTTTGCCTGCCCCACCCCCAACTCCGCACACATCTGATCTCATTTTACACTTGCAGCTGCTCTCAAATGGCTGGAGGAGCAGTCATTACCCTGCAGGCCCTGCGCAATGGGAAGGAGGTACATGCGAAGTGGTTATGGCATGCGCAGTGGAGCCTAGCATGCCCCTCTCAGAGCCACAGCACCATTTCTGAAACCCTCCACACTAACTGGCCACCCTCCCCAGAGCCATTGTGGTCATACCTGCTTCATTAGTTCCTGTCACAGCAAGTGGGACTGCCTCCAGGCCGGGACTGGGGTATGTTAATGTCACCATGATTCCTACAGATGGTTTGCCATGTGAATTTTCAGCCACTTTCTGCCTGGGTTGTGCTACTGCTTCCTCTTATTACTTCTGCTCAGATTTCTTTGGTCTGATGTTCATGCACCCCTGCGCCAGGGAACAAGTAACCTGAGATAGGTGGCAGGGTGGGGAGGAAGGTGAAGAGGTACAGTGTTCTTCCTTCCACCAGCAGTCATCACAGGTACCCTTACTTCCCTGGTCACATGGTCCTGGAGGGAGGGCTCTGGAGCAGTATTAGCTGGGGTGACTTGCTGGGGGGTCCAGTCCTGAGCTGCTTCCCATATGTTTGGCCAAGGAGCCCTTGCTACTTCTGAGATGCTGTTTTTTTGATTTTTCTTTTTTTTCTAATGGGATCTTTTCAAAGATGAGGTTTAATTAAATTGTGGTCGTGAACTTACACCTCTTGAGCATCTGGGATTTTGTAAGTGTGCCACTGTGCTTGCTGTGACTCTTAGAGCTTGCAACATCTTTAGAAAGATCACTCCTGTGTTTCTTCCAAATAGTTTCACCAAAAGTCCTGAAGAAGGCTCTTACTGGCCCATTTGGCTCACATGACCTCCCCTGAGCCAATCACTGTGGCTAGGGAGGAGATACAATGCTCTGGTTGGCTGGCCATGTTGCACTGAGAACAGAAACTGAACCAAATCGAAAATTGTCTGCACCAAGCTGTTGGAAGGCAGCCAACTTTATGACTCCTGAAGTATTATCCCAGAGCTGGCCTTGGGCTTGGTTTACATAGGTTTGCAAGTGGGGGATACAAAAGCTTAAAAGTGTGGTGAATTTCTGTTGGGTAGTGTTGGTCGTCTCTCATTGCTGGGCAGAAAGCTGATGAAGTGAGTAATAATGCTGTCATCTGACGTCACTGAGCAGTAAGTCCTTAAAACAAGATAGCAAATGGTATGTTTGGGGGTTGGTAAGTACAGGCTGTGAGGCTGGGTGTGGTCACACTGAGCTGGATCCGGTTATCTCTGGTGTAATCAAGGCTGAGTCTAGCAGAGGAGCTACAGTGGTGGGCTGTATGACCTTATTTTATCCTGATACACTGTCAGATTGCTAGTTGATTCTAATTTTTGAAATTTCCATCACAGTTGGAGGTCAATGAGCCTGGGAATGAGGAGTCATCTCCAACCCAGTACAACCATAGCCATCCACAGACCAGTACTTGTTTCTTTGGTATCCTTGCTTCTTGGGCTTGCTTTCCCCAGGAATCCATCCCTCAAGGCTCAGCACAGTTGTGTCTCCCTCTAAAAGGCCTTCCTGTAGTGTTTCAGGCTGAACTGATGAAAAGGTAGAAACCTGTTCCTCTTAGTCTTTGGTATCTTCTGGAAAGACCTGCATCACTGTGGAAATTAATTGGTCCCCAGTGGAGATATTGTACACTGAAAATCTGAAAGATGTGGAAAAGTGTAAGATTTTCCGTGTGGCATAAAAGGATATTTATGATGTACCTTTAAGCTTCTAGTATCCAAAAAAGTATACTTATGGTTAGGGAGGAGGAAGAGAGAGTGAGGAGGGGGGAGGACTGATGAGCTAGGATGTCAGAGTGCTCCAGGGAGCAGCTATTATGAGGACAGAGGCAGCAGGAGCAGAGAGTGCCTCCAAGTGGGCACCAGAATTCTCAGGGTGGGGATTTTGTTTCTTTTCTTCTTATTTATTTAATTAATTAGTTTATTTGTTTGTTTATTTATTTGGTACAAGGTCTCGCTACACAGCTCAGACTAGGTGTGGTCCTACTGTCTCAGTCTCCCAAGTGCTGGGATTACAGGCGTGTACCACTACACCCAGTTTCAGTGGCAAGCAAGGTGCGCCAAGTGTTCTGGGGTTGGCAAAGCAGGCAGTATTGGGGATTGCACCTGGGTCATTGCCCTTTCCAGGCAGGCACTTAGACCACCAAGCTTTCTCCCCAGCCTAGGGTGGAGATTTTAAAACTAGGGTCATTTATCAAGGAAAATTATTGATGCGATTGCAATAGAAGGTTGTTCTCATCCTAGATGAGATGAGGCATGCAAGACCAGAAAGAATACTGGGCCCAGTAAGTCATCACACTTCTCCTAGAACCTTCTTTTCTTATCAGGTGTAGAGTACCTGCAGCAACGCATGTTAGGCAGCTCCCTGTTCTTTATCTGCTGAGAGAGAAATCTGCATGTTATGGGCATGATTTAAATTTCAAGGGTGTATAAACTAGAGTTAAAGAAGTGAGAATCTATGGCTAGGGAGAACTTTGATGGCAAGAGGAAGCAGAGAAAAGGCAGTGGTTTAGAGAATAGAAGTTGTTGTGTTAGAATAAAGCAGACCTGATCAGGCCCTTAGACAGAGTACCCAGAGGCAAGAAAGAAGCTGGTGCTTGGGGCAGAGCCTCTGAAAAGAATGGAGAAAATAAAAACAAGTTTGGGACTCAAAAGATGAGAAGCTGGGAATCCAGGTTTAGAGTCCACTTGAGCAATGGGACCTCTCCACAAGGCACCAGCTGTTGCAGGAGTCAAGTGTCAGTCTTGTCATTTGGTACTGGACTTTGTAGAAGTCTGTTCTTCCCATGGTGCAATTTCTTCTCCTGGGTATAAGAAAGGAAGCAGAGGAGACCACTGCCTGGGGTCCTAATTCTCTTTGAGTGTTTGAAGGTGGCTGGTGGAGAAGGAGATAGCAGTATATTAAACCCAGCCTTTGATCTTTTCCCTTAGGACATTAACAAGAAAAAAGTTCTCTGCTAAATCATCCCAGTTGAAGTTTTCTCCTGGGCATCCTGGCCAGCAGGACGGTGATGATTCTTCTTGGCCCCTAGTTGCACCCTGGGCTTGCTTTCCTGCTGAAGCTTCTATTGAAAGGCAGTGGTGATTTGATTCTAGCTGGGAAACCTCAGTTCTGCCAAGTTAGTGTTGGATGTGGGGTGGGACAGGGTATGCTGGTGGTAGAAAGATGAGCCTTGAGTGTCATATAATTTAAGAGGGAATTACATCTTGCCCCCTGTTATGGCTTGGGTCAACATGTGCCCCAAAGTCTCATGTGTGGTCATAGGTTTTTTCAGATTTGGCTAGATCTGAAGTATATGATGTTGGGACTGATTTATAGTACAGTGCTAAGACCAAGGATTAAGGGTGTGAGTGCCACCGGCCCTAAGTAGTCTGAAGAAGATTAAAGGTGCAGAAGGACATCCTTAAGGCCCCTTATTGTTTTGCTGCCTTCTGGCCATCATTAATGGCTGCCTTTCTGCCTTGTGCTACCTGGTGCTGGAGCCAGCCAGTTATGGACTGCAGCCTTCAAAAACTGTGAGCTAAATAAATCTTTGCCTCTTTAACTTTGGATGTCAGGCATTTTGTCTCAGCAACAAGAGAAAAGTAACAAGACACCCACAGATGTTATAGCTAAATCTCTCCTCTTATAGATATAGTGAAGGCTCCCACACCTTCACTCTCTTCAGCTTGTTTATATTTGCAGGTCACCTCTCTGTAAGCTCACCTTTTTACAAGGTGGGTCATACCCTTCCTTACCCTGTCCCTCCTTATGCTGTTCCTTCTCCTTGAAATGTCCTTTGCTGTTCATTCAGCTTGACATTCTACTTCTCATTCATTGCTCAGCTGATGAACCTCCCTTGTAAGGGATTCTCAGGCTCAGACCCAGGACTCTGCTTTCCAGGATGGTCTCATCCAACTGAGATTCTTTAAAAGCATGGAGAGTAAAACTCTCATGAAACTCTTGGGTCATTTTTGGGTGTGGGTTTCTATCTCCCTACCTTCTTTCCTTTGCCTCTTACAGAAATACGCACTGCTTCTCCACATGGGCATTGGCAAACATAATAGGGATGCCACGTGACTCTTTGATGGGCTCTCCATTAAGGTTACTTCTCCTTTTTCTTCCCCTCTTCTCAATTCCCAACTTCGGATGCATCTAGGGATTTACTGAGCTTTGGCTCTCTGTTGTCTCTCTTAGAGGAATCATAGGAGTATTTCATTCTAATAGATATAATAAAATATGAAATATATAAATAAAATAAAGTGAGATTAAGTCAAACAATGGTATAATCAAGGGATGTTCAGAAACGCAAGCTCTGTGAGGCTGCTGCTAGTATAACACTGCATATTATTTTATAGTAATGTATTTTCCCCTTTTGTTATTATTTAAAAATGACACTAGCACATGTTTGCAATATAGAATGACTCCATTTGTCATGGAGAGTTGGTACGTATGCATAACACATCTTAATTTTGTTTTTCTTCCCTCTCTCCTCCCCTCCTTCGTGGCAGACTAAATCCTTAGCCCCACTATATCTCTTGCCCTCTTTACACTTTGTCACCTGACCTTTCATTTCAGGAGGAGATTTTAAGGTACTGCTGAGGAAGCTTTGCTGACATGGGGGTCAGGTTGCCTGCCACAGTTTCTCAAAAGAGATCAGCAAGATGAGCAGCACAACTTGGAATGTGCAGTCCAGACATAGGAGCTAACAGATTGCTTTCTTAGATCATCCACAAACAATAGATACTGTAGGGTCAGATTTCCTTTTATCCTTTGTTTATTTTATTCTTTTCCCACATAGGAAAGCAATGATACTGATGACTCTGCCTGCCATTAACTAATGATAAACACTGTTACTCATTGCACTAGAATCTGGTGAGAAAGCAAGACTAATTGTTCTTGCAGAGACTGGATCCCTTCTTGCTTCTAGATGGGATTCCTGTAAACTGAGGTTTTGCACATGTGGTTTATAGGGCAGAGAGGGGATCTCCAGAGAAATATGATACAGAAAATAGGGTAAGACAAAAATAAAAAAAAAATGCAAAATGAGGACATGATGTCAGGTGGAAACTAGCTCCAGCCAAATTCCTGGAGAGCCATAGAAAGCACATTACTGCATGCATAGTCCCACCTTTGGGAATAAGGGATGCTTCATCATTCCATGGCACAGGCTCTGTTTTAGCACTCCATGTCCTTTAGTTGTTGGTTCAAGCTGCCCCTTGCTGATGAGACTAGAGGGTCATTTCTAGGGTAATAGCCCCTCTCTTTGGAGGGCAATACTCATCACCACTGGCAGCCACCATTACCATCAAGACTGGAAACAACCTTGGAAAACGAGTCTATGCAGGGCATCATTATCCACTGAGGCCTGCTTTGCTTCCCTTCTGTGAGCTGGGACTCAAGATACATCTGTGCTCTTTGCTGGCATGAAAATCCTCATGCTGAACATTGTGCAGCCTATTCTGTGAAAACTCCCTATTCCAAGGTGAGACAAAAGGCAGAATTTGCCACCTGATCTTTGTCTAAGCCCAGGAACCTGAGTTTAGGGCACACCATAGCTCTTGAGTTCCCACAGAGCTTCACAGGCAGGGGTCTAGGCCCTCACAGAGCATCATAATGGCCTCCCAGCAGGTACTCTGGCCTTGGGCTCTACTTTACCTGGGGAGTCAAGAACCAAGCCTGTCCCCAGTTGTCTGTGAAAGTGAATGGCATATCAGAGTCCGTACCATTTTTGCACAAGGGACACTGCTAAACATTGAAAAGACATTATACTTCTTATCCTTGAAGTCCGAATGTTGGATTCATGTGTTTGTGGCATCCCTTCACTTGGAGGAGCTAGAGATGAGAAGAGGAGAAAGATAGATTCATTCTCCCAATCGCATCAACACATTTGAACTTATGTGTTTGATCATTTTCTCAGAAATCTTCCATCAGGAACTGGAGGCATAGTCAGACACAGACATTGCCACTGCTCCAGGCATCCTTCCCCAACAACCTGCACTCTTCCTTGGTCTCTGCTCTGAGTTCAAGATCCTTCCATGTCATTTTGCTCAGCTGGGGGTCATCATCATTTCTGAGCCTGGGAGAAGCTGGGGCAGGTGGAGACATGAGGCCAGGGGAAGGAGATAACCATGCTCTTGCATCTTAGAAACTTGGACTGGTGTCAACTGATAGCCCTAATATAGCTTATCACTCCTTGCCGCCTGTATCTCTCACGTATTTGCAGCTTCGGGGTAGACACAATCATTAGGCTTCTTCTAGACCTTCCCAAAGTGTGAATAATTTCTGAAGCCTTTCACTGGGAGTAGGTCTCTCTCTCTCTCTCTCTCTCTCTCTCTCTCTCTCTCTCTCTCTCTCTCTCTCTCTCTCTTTTCTGGGTAATTTTCCTAAGATAAAATGACACAAAACCAGCAGTGTGAAGCCTGATGGACAGTTTCTTATCTCTTCTGAAACAGCTGTAAAGCCATTAATAGTGCATTGAACATGAACCCAGAAATGAGCTCTAGAAAATAATTTTCCATAAACGCCAATGGAATATATCAGTGTGTTAGGGAGAATGATTCTCTAATATTTGAGCCTCTTACCCAGGGGTTGTCTCACATTTATTTCATCCTGAAATAAAGAACCTATGCTGTCTTTGGTTAGGATCAGAGTTAATAATGGATGTGCTTCACTGTAGTATATACTAGGTGTGCAAGAAGCAAGTAATGCATTTGACTGCTCTGGATAGCATTATGTGGCACTAAAAAACAAAAGAATTATAATGCTCATTGCTCCTTCCTCTGGTAGGGACAGGTTCCATGGTTCAGCAAAGTACTATCTCAGGGATCCCAGTCAAACCTTTATCTCTCAGGGTTTCTTTTCTTGTCTTTCAAATGGCAGCTGATTTTATGTGAAAGTCATCTGGATCAATCAATGAAATCTATAAGATGATTCCTGGAATAATCCAAAATGTCCTGTGAGATATAACTTATAAACTCTTACAATCCATCATTATCTGAAATGGGGCTTTCAAAAATATTTCTTTCTTGAACTTCAAGTTGTGCAATGGAAAATGTGAAGGCTGTTCTTGTTTGATTTGCCCCTAGCATGCATTTCCTGGGTGCCCAATCTGTAGGAGGCTTTCTGAGGAATTCCAGTAGCAAATGGAGAAAGACACAGGCTTCATCCTGAATACAGGGAGGGCAGCAAGGCACACAGGGCTGTGGAACTCTCGAGCCAGGGAAGGGGTCCAGAGAGGAGGGACAGTGCACATGTCCCAGGCAGAGGTGATGGGAAGGAAACAAAAGGGAATCTATTGCTGGGTTGGAGTGGCACAAGTAAAGAGACTGGGGAAGAAGGACATGAGAATTTTAATGTAAGTTGCATAAAAATAGACGATCAATTAGGAAGGGCATTCTTGGCGGAATTTGTAGTGCTCCTACTTTGTAATCATCTCTGTAGGAAAGATGCTGGGAGAGACTGAAAAAGTGGAAACTAAAAGGGACACGGTAAAGAAACTAAAGTCAAAAGCACCAGCAGGGACAAAAGGGGCCTGCTGAATAGTAGGAGTCTGCGCTATTAGATGTGGCAGGGGTAGACAAAGAAAGTCCCAAGGCTTTTTACTTGGGGATTACAAGGATGACAGTGTCTCCCACATCCTGCAGGAGTCAGGAGCTGTAATGATTTTGGAAGAAGAGGGTAGAGTGATGATGCTGTTGCAGTATCGTGCAATACAGATGCTGCATTTTGGTGTGTTGGAGAAGCCCACTGCACCCCCGTGAAGAAAAGAGTGAAAGAGTGTTTGAAGATGATGGAGCAGCAGCAGTTTACCCATAAGCAGACGGGGCAAGCAGACGGAGGGGGTAACAGCATTTTAGAGCAACAAAGAACAACAACAACAACATCAAGAAATAGAACATTATTAAGGTGGGGTCTGGCGTGGTGGCACATGCTTGTAATCCCAGCACTTGGGAGACTGAGGCAGGAGAATCAGTGTGAGTTTGAGACTAGTCTGGGTTACGGAAGTGAGCTCAAGGCTAGCTTGAGCTGCATAGCCAGGAGCCAGCTGGCCAGGAGTGGGGGATAGAGATACATGGCCCAGGAGCCTAGAGGATTCCCTTGTGGCTTTGCTGTCTGTTGCCCTTCATTCTATCTTTACAGACACAAGAGGGTATACCTTAGTGGTCATAAGTGGGCTTGTGAAAAAGCTCATGTAGGTGACAAAATCTTTGTTGCTTTTTTTCCAGCTCCAGTCTCTGTTCTGATATAACCTTTGGCTTGCATTGTTGGGGCTTCTGATATCAATTAGTCCATGCAGGATTTACCAAGTGAACTCAGAGTGGCTTTGTTTCACTAACATGGACAAAGTTGAACTAAAAATAAGTTAAAAGTTTTCTTTTAAAGGTATTTTCAGAGCTTAACTGTGTTACTTACGATTTGTAAGACTCTGAGAAGGGACTGTGGTGTTTAATATTTCTCAAATGTATTTCAAAAATCAGAAATCTTTATTTTTAAAAGAAGATAACAAGACAATTCAATAGACTAAATTAAAAACCATATTTTCATCACATTAAGAAGGAAACAAGATATCTTCTTTATGGTACAATTTTGTCAGCATTACTCACTGTGAACTAAAGCACAGCAGGCCGTGCTGTTTGCCTGAAATGCGGTAAGCAGGACTCAGCCACTTGCTGTCCTCCTTGCTGACTGAGGCCACAGCTTCGGCCTGAGGTGTTGGAAAGTAGTTGTGGTGAGAGGAATGGTCATGATAGCAATCTAGGTCCACACACAGAGCAGTATTGACGACAGCCTCTGGCTGGAGCTCCAGCCTGACAAGGGCCCCAGAACTTCATCTGTTAGAACATGGAAGCTAGAGTTCCTGCCAAGACAGTTTGATCTAGGAGTAAGGACCATCAGGACCCAGGAAGAGGCAGCCAACATGGAGACTTCCATGGATGGAAGAGGCAGCCAACATGGAGACTTCCATGGATGGTCAGGTACCCAGGAAGAGCCGTGTGAGTGTAGAGGGTGGAGCCAGGGAATTCAGAAGACGTGAGCACAGCTTTAGGTGCATGTGTTTGCTTTGTCCCCATGGCATTTTGTCCACCTTGGTAGTCATCATCTCCTGTGCCCATCTTTATGACACTAGAGGAGGCCTTGAGCCTGGCTACAGAGTGCACCTTGCCCTGCCATCATGTAGTACTGATGGCAAACAGGCAGGCAAAGAAATGCTCACTGAGAAGAGTCCCGTGCTTTGCTGGCTCACGAGCATCCTCAGTAAATAAGTGGCTGCCCTCAGCATCTTCCACCTCTGTTCACTCTGTGGTCCGAAGGCTGTGGATTTGGTGATGGCCATGAAATAGCCACTGACTGTGGAAGACAAGCTTATCTGGGGCCACATGGTTTATTAGGCCTGAGTCGGGATCCTGAGAGCAGCCACACATTGCCTTCTGGTGATGTCACCAGATGGGTCTGAGGTGGGTGACCTGAAGAGGAGATGGGGTCCCCAGTGTGCTCCAGGCAAGTTCATGATGTTTTGTTGCTGGAAAGCATTTCAGAATGCATCAGAGAGAGACATAGGCAGATTTATTGGGCAGGAGCAAGGAAGTATACCCTCAGAGAGAACCAGGAAAGAGGTGGGCTATGGTCTGGGGTTGGGAGTATTCATGTGGTCCCCGGCATCCTGAGGATGGATGGATTATGATGTTTATTCTTTTGAGTCACTTATTTATCTAGTGCTTATTTTTCTTAAGGTCAGGTATCCCATTAGTGGGTTAAAGGAAAAACTAACTTTATCAAGTAGGCTGAAGTACAAGCCATTTATATATGCTTGATATGTAGTGATATGGTGCCAATTCATAATATTGTTTCTTCGAGGATGGAAGTACCTGGAATTCATGGAGTTTTAGTGTCAGAAGGAAAACATAAACTGAGTTTATGGACCCTGAGTACCTTTAGGACTATTGGAAATTTGGGAGTGTGGAGACTAGGGAGAAAAAGTTATGAGTTACCTTGGGTAATTTGGGTGAACTCTTAAGGCTGTAGTTTTCTATGGCTTCCTCATAATTACCTGTCTCTGTCTATCTTCATCTCTTCCATTCCTACCTCATTATGAGGGTGATTCTAAACCTGAATTATGCTTCTCTGACTCTGGACTTTGCCTGAGCAAATCTATGGTGGTTGCCTCTGTGGGCCCTGGACGCTTCAGACCATGCTCTGCTGCCATAATTAGCTTCTGGAGTCCTAGGAACACTGAGAACACAGGGACCCGTTTTTGTATTGGATGCACCAAACTGACTTGGTGGCTTTTCTATAGAGTATCTCATAGCTGAGGAGTGAGACCAGTTCTGCCTGTGAACATTGGCACTGCCTGCAACTGTCTCCCAGTCACTGTGTAGTTTCCTTGTGGACTGAGAGACCAGCAGATTCTGCCTTTACTGGGCTTCACTGTCTTGCTGTCTGAGACGAAGGAGATTTCTAAGCACACTCGTCACTCTCATATCGTGTGAGCTTACCTGCAATTTAGTTGTGACTCTGGTGCTACATTGCAGTTTCTAGATAGCATCTTAGGAGAAGCTTTTTCTGGCTCAGAACAGCAGCTTGCATCCGGTTGGGGGGTCAAGGATAGGCATGAGTTCTCCTGCTTCTCAGTTCCAGACTAAAGACATACATCCACCACAGGCTCTGACTCAGAATGGCCCTTCTTAGTTATGCAAGAAAGATGGAGGGACATTCTTCCATGCACTTCCAAGGACAGTGCACTTGTCCTCTTAGCACACTATTTTCTACTCTGATCCCTGCTTATGGCCAGAATGGGCCAGGCTGAGTTACATTCCCACCAAAGCCTGTGTGAGAGTAGTCCTGGTCTGGATTCTGTGTGGCAGAGACTAGCTGTGTCCTCCCGAGGCCCTCACATGAAAGACTCACATTCCCTTATGACAGTGAGGCCCCAGCTCCCAGCAGGATGGCAGGATCTTTTCCACTGGAAATGAGCACTGGACTGATGAGGTGTGCAGTCTCTGCAGGTGTGGCTTTCACCTGGGGCCAAGAGCATGATGGGAACTGTGGGTGTTGGCCCAGTGAGAACATGGATTTGGCATGAGTCAGGAGAAGTGGGGAAGGAGGAGGTGTCATGTCCTTAGGAGCGGGTAAGCCAAGTCAGATGACAGGGCTAGCTCCAGAGTGTTTCAGGGATCACAGAACTAACATGTGTAGTGACAGGACAGGCTGGATGTAGCCACTGCTGCATTTCTAGTGGCTTTGTTGACCACCTACGATGTGCCTGGTGCTCTTTTGGGCTCTGAGGACACACTGGGGAAGAAGCCAAACCCGAAGTGTGTCTTCACAAGCTTCTGTCTAAGAGTAGGTTAGGGCTGTGTGCCTGAAGCCAGGCTGCCTGAGCTCACATTCTTCATCCAGTATTGAATGGAGGGCGACTTTGAGTGAGCTAACTAACCTTCTGTGCCTCAGATTCCTCTTCTGTAGATTAAGAATAATAATAGACACTGCCTAAAAGGATTGTTCTGTAAATACTCAGAAGAGTGCTCCATAATAGTCAGCACTCAATAATAATCTTTTTTCATTTGCTCCTCTCCTCTTTCCCTCCTCCTATAATAGAGTATTTGGAAGAAATCAGGTTTATAAGAGACATGCATGCATGCACACCCGTGCATGTGCACACATGTGTGTGCATGCGTGTATATATATGCATGTGAGTATACACATGCATGTCAGTGTGGTGAAAGACTTGGCAAAGGATGACTGGCCCAACCTGGAGGTCACAGAATGATGCTGGGGAAAGTCACTCCCAGAGAAGAAGAGCAGACAAGGTACAGGTGGCTTCCCAGACGCTACAAGTGGGAACTGATTTCCATCCAAGACAGCAGGTAGGTCACCCAGCCATGCTAGCATCCCTTTGGCAGCATAATGAGCAGGGTACTGAGGGTCTGCTCTTTCTCTGTTATTAATGGGGCTCAGCCCTCTCTGTGTATCAGATCCTCTCAGCCTCTGTGCATTTCTTTCTCTTTACAGCCTAATTTGTGATCTCTGCATTTCTCTCAAGTAGGGCAGTAACAGTTGATGTTGGGGTAGGAGGGAGATCTGACAAACAGGGAAGGTTCCATTTGGTCACAACTGATGGGAAGGAGGTTCAGTTGAAGGGCAGTGTAGTCCAAGTTCTGGCTCGAGGGCCCAGATGGGTAGCGATTCTTGCACCTGACACAAGGTGCCCAGGGGGAACCAGATTGGGTGGGCATAACTATGTTTCATTGTACTGAGGAAGTGTGACATATTCTGGATGTGCTGGTGGGGATTCCCCAACAGCTGAAGGAGCTCAGAATGAGCTGGAAAAACATCTCAGTATAGTATCTATGATCAGGGCACACTGTTGGATGTTGGCACTGTTGGCTGTGAAAACTGATTTATTGATTGCAATGAGACTGAACTGCATAAGACAATGAAAACACGGACATCTCTAGGATACCCACCACATATTTTATCAGCTAATCTCAATGAAATCTCCTACTCTCACACTGACTGTTACAGCTCTTCCCTTTACTGGGGAGAGAAGCTTCCTGACAGAAGAGTCAGAGCACAGTGCCCCCTGCTGGCAAGAGAGACAACTGTGGGTGACCCTGCTGGGGATGGAACAGAGCCAGGAGGGAGCTCCCTCCTCTTTGCAAGGAAAATCTTCCAACTTTTCCCCTACCCTCCTGGACCCTCTGCTTTATCAAAGCAGCATGGGGAAATGGTTTCAGCTCAACTGACTTTGAGTTCTGACTGAGCCACACCTACTAAATATACTTTGGCTTGGGAGACCTTTGCCAGAACCAGAGCTTTGACCTCTAGCATGAACTACACCAGGGCTGTTGCCTCCCTTTGGGGGAATTGTGCTGATCTTGCCTGGCAAAGTGCCTTCTTCCTGAGACAGCCTAGGGATGCATATTTATGTATTTCTAGCCATCACCCCAAGAGCTCAGATTTTTCTGTCCTTGGTGTCACTTTAATTAATACACTCCCCTGTGCTGGGTGACAAAATTAGGTTGCAGGGGTGGCAGGCATTTATATCATGAAGGGAGAAAAAAAGGTGTTTTGCACCATTTTCTTTCTTGAGCTCTGCTATTAATCTTTGCAATCAATACTCCTTTATTTTTGGCTCCAGAGATGGTGGGGTGGAATCAGATTGTCAAGCCATTTAAGGCCACATCTGCATAAGTGATAGAGATGGTTTGTGATTTTCATTCTGGGTGAAAACCTGTGTCTCTGGCCAGATGTGGTAGGGCCAGCTTCTGTGATTCTCATGCCAACTTTATGATATGTTTGATTTAGGTAAAGTGCCTGGAACCTGCTGGGACCAAGTTGTTATTAAACACCATCTGCAGTTTTCACTTTAATTAATATCATAAGAATCAGGATCCCGTGCTTTCATTTCCAGGTTAACCCTTTAGGAGCGTGGAAAGAAGGAGGTATGCTGGGAGTGGGGACCAGGGTGGGCCTTTTGGGAGCTTTGGATCTATAGGCTGGTACCCTTGGTCCTGGGCTGCAGGGCTGACCACTGTCCAGGTAGGACCTTGCTATGGGATTTGCTCATGTGTAAAGGAAACTGGAGTGAGTCGACCCATGGAAAAGGCATCTACTGAAGTGCCAGCCATGCCTATTTTCCTGGTGCTTTAAGGGACTTTGCCTCTACAAAACAAGCACAGATGATAACCAGTGTAGTGATGATGTGAACAGTGGTCAGCACTTCCTGAGGGGTTACTATTATCATACTGTATCATGCAGTATATTAACTATTTGTGTGAGTCCTTTATTATCTGTGGGGAATTGGTTTCAGGACTCTCATCACCCATGACTATGAAAATGCCTTATGTAAAACAGTATAGTGTTTGCATAGAACATACTTACATACCCTTGTGTATTTTAAATCAGCTCTAAATTGTTTATTAATACCTCATGCAATGTAAATTCCATGTAAGTAGGTGTTGTACTATATTGTTTCAGGAATACTTATAAAAAAAGTACAGATGCAATGCTTTTTCCTGAATATTTTCAGCCCACAGTTGCTTGAATCCTCAGATGAAAACCATGGATTTTGAGAGTCAAACATATATATTATAAAATATATATGATAGAGTTAGGCAAGGTTATGCATGCCTGTAATCCCAGCACTCAGGAGGCTGAAGCAGGAGGACTGTCACAAGTTCTAGGTCATTTGGACTGCATAATGAGTTCAAGGCCAGTCTGGACTACACAGCAAGACCGTGTCTCAAAAAATATATATGTATTAATGTATAAATAAATATATATATATATATATATATATAATGTATATATAAAGTAATATATAATGTGTGTTATACAGTACAATTCTGCTAGAAATTAAGTGATTTTCATAAACTGTATTGTTTGATTTTTATTACATTGGACTATTATAGCGATTATTATTTTCTTTGGGAAAATGCAACCTGAAACTGTAGCTTTTAAGGTTATTGCCTCTGTCCCTTCTGAGGTACTTGCGGCTGTGGATGCAAGCTTGGCTTTCTGTAAAGAGACCAAGCTCATTGCTTGGGTTCCCCAAGTAGAGTGAAGGTTGGTTGGGGCTTTCAAAATGCCTCATCAAACCATGTGGGGTAAGAAAACATGATGCATTTCAGGTATCACATAAGATAAAATGGCTTATAGAGTGTGAACCATACAGTTAGTCTTAAGTAATACTATGGTCTTTTTAAAAAATGTATTTGTTTGTTGCAGGGTCTCACTATGTAGCTTAGACTTGTGGTGATCCTCCTGCTTTCAGCCTCTCCAGCACTAGGGTTATAGGCATTATCCACCACTCCCAGACTCTAGCCAGCTCAGCCCACCCTGGGGCAGAGATGGTGCAGCATGTGGTGCTGGAGATCAAACCACGCTCCCTGCACTTGCCTAAACTTGCCTAAGCATGCACTTTAGTCCACTGAGCTATCTTGCCTGCTCCCTTACCCTGATCCTAAGGGAAGAGCATTTTGGGGTCAGACCCTGCTAGGCAGAAATCTTTGTTTACACCTTTACTGGTTGCAGGACCACAAGCAGGCCACTTCTTCCTTATGCTGCAGCTTCCTTGCAGGAAAATGAAGAAGTTCTTTGTTGCCTCTGTTCAATCTGACAAGGATTTTTTACAGATCTGATGCAAGGGAGGAGTTATTTGAATAGCATGACTCCTCTTGCAAGAAGACCTGTAGTACACATCCAGGCTGAATGACTGCATCATATGGCAAGCTTCCTCTCAAGGAGCATGGTACCAGAAATGGACACCAGGTAGTAGGGACACCAAGCCTTTTACAAGGTGTCACTTTACAGGTGACTCAGTTATTCTCAAATCAGGCAGCCAGCAAGTACCCAGGTTGAGCTGGCTATTGGTGGGGTTACAGTACTGTAGTGACAGCACATTATAGTTAACACAAAGCCCAGGTATTACTCACATTCAGGGTCATCTCACCCATCCTTCATCCTTCAAACACTTGTACAACAAGATCATACACTTCTGTGCACTGGCAGTATGTTAGGGCCTGGGGATAAAGAAGTGAGTGAGAAAATGTTTTTCTCACCTTCATAGAGTTGAGGGTCGATGGCTCAGAGAAACACACCATACAGTAAAGCCAGATAGTGCTGTGACTAGCGAAGTCTCTGTGATTGTCTGAGAAGATGGGGCTGGGTTTGATTCCTGTGGCAGCCTTAGGAAAATGCCACAACTGCTACTTGGATAACATTAGTTTATTGTGTCATAGTGCCAGGGGCTGGAAGGTAAGAGACCAGGGTGAGGGCTGTGAGATGCCTCTGTTCCCTGCTTTCCCCCAGGGTGCTGGCCTTCCTTGGTGCCCCTGGCCTTGTGCGTGCCTTGCCTGATCTTGACCTTCATTTCCACATGGATTCCTCACTGCTAGTGTGTCTCTATCCAAATTTCCTCTTTTCATAGGGGGTCCATCATATGGAAGTGAAGCCCACTCACTCTATGACCTGATTATCTCTGTTAAAGACTTTATCTCCAAAAATAGTCCCACTCATAGGTGCTGGAGGGCATGATTACAGCATTATTTTTAAGCAGTGCAATTCAACTCATCACCAAGGTGGAGGTGTCTTCATTGGAACTTGGGCAATAGTACTATGCAATCCAAAGCTTAGCATATGAGGAGCTGGTTGCATAAGTAGGAAGAAGTATTCTCTGTTGTTATGGCTCATGTTTAGATAATCCCCAGAGCCTCATGCAGTCATAGGTGAGATTTTCTCAGAGATGGTAGGATCTAGAGAGTGACCCTAGCATTGATTCATGGTACAATAGTAGGCTCAAGGCCACTAGGATTAAAAGTGTATCATTACTGGGTCAGTACACTGGTTTGGCAATGTCCTCATCCTGGTAGCCTTGATTCAACATAAGGGACAGAAGGAGGCTTGTCTTCTCCCTTGTTGCCTTTGCTACCTTCTGGGCATCATGAACTGTTACCCTTTTGCCATATGCCACCTGCCTTGGAGCAAGCCAAGTATGGACTGAAACCTCCACAAACTGTGAGTTATATCAACCTTTCCTCCCTTATGGGTGTTGAGTATTTTGTCTCAGAAATGAGAAAAGTAACTAAGAATTTCATACCAGAGGAATGGGGTTGTTGCTGTGATATTACCTCTCTACGGCCCTTGGGAACTTGCTTGGGATGACTCAGGAAAGGTTCAGAGATGTCCACTGAAGAAGTAGAACTGGAACACCTTAGGGTGTATTTGGGAGATTCTGGTCAGAGTTCAGAAGATCAGACTGCTGATAGAAGTTCTGGCAGTAGACTAGGCTCAGAAGGTTTCTGCTGGGAAGACAGACTGCATCTGGACTCCAGATAATGTCTGTTATACCTTGGCAGAAAACTTTCTGCGTTTTGTTTGTGTCTGGAGATTTTTCCCAGTACTGAGATTAAGGGCAGGAGATTAATTAATCTGGCAGAAGAAATTTCAAATCAATCTAATATTGAGGTGATGGTATGACTATGAGGGCTTTTAGTTAGATTTATGTTGGGAATCAAGAGCAAAGAGTGCAGCAGGATGATTTAAAACATCGTGAGTTTGGCCAGAAAGGAAACTCCAGTAAAACTGTGGACTACAAAGATAGAGCTGAGGAGATCTTGATTACTGAGAAGGAATAGAAGAACAGAAAAGATAGCTTGAAGGCATCACAACAAGCCTTTTGCAGCCTCCCAATTGCCAAAGTGAAAGACTCCGGTTTAAAAGAGTCCTAGAGCACAATGTTCCAGAACTGTGATGGCCTAGGGAAGTTATTCTTCAGGATTTGGTTCATAGGCACTCCACCCCTGCAAATAAGAGTGCAGCCATGATACTGCTCCATCTGGTGGCAAACCTTGGCATCATCCATGTGGTGCTGGTTTTAGGTGCATGCAGAATTCAAGAGTTGTGGGATCAAGAAGGCTTCCAGACAGATTTTAGAAGGAGGCCTGGGAGGTCAGGCAGTATGATCCTGAGAGAGCAGTGTGTGAAGCCAAAGGTGCAGTGGTGACTACAGAAGTTTGGAGAAGCCAGGAACATGGAAAACTATAAGGAAATTATAAGGAGGGAGTAGAGCTAGCCTTAGCCAGAAGCCATGGGAGCTACAAACACCAGCAGTGCTATAGGGCAGGAGCCGCCCAAGACCTTTGGAGTTCACTACTTGCCATGGATTTCTGCAGATATTGGATATGAAAGTGTAGGATTTAATGTGTGCCCTGCTAGATTTTGGTCTTGCTTGGGTCCCATTGTTTTGTATCCCTATTTATAACTACTGAAATAGAAATGTCTATCTTGTGCCATTGAATGCTAAAAGTGTTTAGCTTTATTTTCATTTCTATAGAGATTTTCACCTAAGAGTTTGCCTTAAACCCCAGAGGAGAATTTGGACTTGGACTTTTTAGCAATGCTGAAACTGATAGGACTTTGGCAACTCTTAGAGATGGATTAAGTGCCTTTTTGCATAATGGGGTATGCATGAATCTTTGGGGATTTGGGACAAAATGTTATGGCTTTTGTCTAGATGTCCCCACCCCAGGGTCTCATACAGTCTTAGGTGGGGCTTTTCAGAGGTGGCTGGAATCCGTAATGGGTAGCCCTGGAACTGGTTTATGGTATGATGTTAGGAAAGATACTGTTGATGTTCCTTGTTGTATTCCATCCGCCACGAACTCTTGCCCTTCTGCCAGGCCACTTTGCCTTGGAACCAGCCAATCAGGGACTGAAGCTTCTACAACTGTGAGTTCAATAAAGCTCTCCTCCTTTAACCATGTTGGATATTTTGCCTCAGCAGTGAGAATAGCAACTAAGACCCCTGTGGCAGATTGGCAGTAGCTGGGATAGAATAAAACAACATAGACTTGGGGGGAAGGTTTCAGTTTGGTTGAAACACAAAGTACAGACTTAGCCATGGAGGGTAAAGTGGGAAAAATGCAGGGTGGCACAGACAGTCGTAATCTTAGTCCTGAGGGAAGTGGGGAGCCAGGCACAGGTCATCTGGACAGTGTCACAGTCAGAACACATGTGTGGCAAGGTGAATGCAGCTCCACTCTGGTCGGCCACATTGCCCTTACAGGCTCTGCCTCAGCTTGGGTGTGTGGAGAGCATGGGCTGTGCCCTAGGAGAGGAATCCTGTGTTTGGAAGAAGGGAGCCTATTTCTGGTTGGCATTGGGCATATGGAACAGATGGAGAATACTGGAAGTAACTCAGTGTGGTGGGTATGCAGAGGACAGGGATAGAGAGTGGTGGGCTTCCTTGAGCTGGCTGCCTTCCCACCCTGACACTAGCTCATCAGTTCCTTCCTCAGGGTCTCTTGACTTGCAAAGCTTTCTTTGTTCATATCTGACCTTCCTGGTGGTCTCCTTCATCCAAATGCCCTCCAGTTCACCTGCTTTTCCCTCTTCCAAAATACTTTTACAGAGAGCTTTACATATCCATATTTGTTTACCTAAGCAGAGCCTCCAGACTAGAAGAAAGGAAACAAACTCAAGATGAGATGGTAGAGACGTGTGGTTTTTACATCATGCACCCTGTCCCATAAATCAGCGTGCATCATCTGCTGAACAATTCTTGGGGTCTGGGTGCCCCAGACTCTGAACCCCAGGAAACAAAGGAGGCAGCATCTAGCTTGCCTGGCACAGACACTTTGTGTATGTAGCAGGAAGGGACATTTCTAGACCTTGGTTTCTGGAGGGACATCAGGCACAGAGAAGTAATCTTTGGGTGGCACAAGCCTTTGAGGGACCCCAGATGCTCATTTCTCCTGAAGGATGGCAGCAGCTTCCACCAGGAATGTATAGCCAGTCCTGTCTGCTGCAGCTGAAAGTGCTTGTTCCACAGAGAAGGGATTGTTTTGGCTTTGAGTTTGTGGCTGGCTTCACACATTCATTATTTTTTATCATGAAGTATGAAATCAGAGAAGCCCACAGCCACCAGAACCGACGTTTGGAAGGCAGTGATTTACTTTGCTTCTGTGTGTGATGTGTCTGTGGCCTTGGTGTGATCAGAAGTTGAGCTGCCTGGGCCCCTGTTTCTGGGAAGCAGCAGCCAGTCTGCAACAAGGGCAAAGCCTCTGGTACCTGTGAGACCCTCCCTCTAAGAGGATTGTGTCCCAACAGACACTGTGAAATGAGATTGCACTTTCAGACAAAATAGTCACGCTCTGGGAAGGCATTCATGATGCTTCTTTGTTGGAAGAGCGAATCCTAAATAAGATCACGTTTTAGTTCCAGAGCAGACCACAGGACGATGAAACATCACAGCAGGGGAAGAGCTCACACATCATCTTGTCCAGGGGTTTCCACTGCAGATGTTCACCGAGCCAGGCAGAGAATGTGTATGTTGACACAAAACCAAAGAAAATGCTGGGCCTGTGAGGACCAAGAAATCACATGCCATTAAAGATCCCCAATTCAAAATAAATTCATGCTGTGCCAGCCAGACCAGCCACCTCTGGACCTGTCATACAGACTGCCTATTTACAACCACTGTGTAGCATAATTTTCTCATTTAATAACTGGGACAACAGAGCCTCCTAACCATAGCTAATGCTTGTGGAATGTTTCCTTCTGGCTAGAGCCATTCTTAATGCTTTGCCCAAGTTTTCTCAGCCTAGGAGTGTTCCCTGTTGTGTAGATGAGAACGCTGACATACAGAGATGGTAATTGGCTTCTCCAAGGTCACAGAGCTAGCAAATGGTTCAGCAGTATTCCGAAGAACAGTCTGACTCCACTGCCCAGGTTCCGAACCCCTTCCTTGTACTGCCACCCAGTCTGAGAGCCCTTTGAGTAGGAACTGCTCTGCTCACTGGGCAGGACCGTGGACTCTCTGGAGGATAGCACTTGAGCTGCTTCTCAACAGGTTATAGATAGTTCAAGGGGTAGAGCCAAGGTTGGCATTCGGATAGATTGGCTTGGGGCCAGGGAGATAGCTCAACAGAATTTGCAAGGGGCTAAGTTCAATTCCCCAATCCCCAGTTCTGAAAAAAAAAAAATAGATTGGCTTACATTCCCAGCTTTTGTGCCAACCGGCTGGAGGGTACAAGGTGAATTGGTGTCATATCCAAGTCTTGGGGAAGCTAGGGTTCTGAGAACAAGAATGTGACAGCATTCTCCTTGGGCACGTGAGGGTCCTATGGAAAAGGGAACTGCACACCATGCCTGGATATTTTTGTTGTCCTTAAATATTGGAGTTCTCTGTGTACTTTCCCATCAGCTTTTCCATGAAGGTTTATCAGTTCCACAGCTGGATTTTTACTCCCATTAGACCATCCGTTATTGGACAGCGACACAGTTAGCCTGCGTGGCTTGCCCAAGCTGCAGAAGTTAATGGGATGAGTAATTGTCACAGAGAATAAAAACACTACCACACTCCATACTGCCAACGTCCTGGTCCTGCAGCTGTAGACAGTGCCGCTCTGATGGACTCTCCACGAAGCCTGTGATGATGATCTCCTGGGAAACAGTAGCCAGGCCCCATCACTGTCCAGAACAAATGCCAGGCTGAGACCATTTGGTTTGTGGACCTCCTGGCATGGTATGGCTGGCACTTGGCATTGCTAATAGAGCCACATGAACCTTTTGTCCAAGAAAAAACAACTGTCAGTAAATGGTCTGCAGCATGGGCAACATCCCTAATTGGAGCAGCCTCGGGATCTCCTGCATCATGGAGATGCAGGCCTGAGAATGCTTGACAGTGGGTTAACCTGTAATCTCATCCTGGCCTTGGCATGGACCTGTTCCCCAAGCTTCATAGTTCCCTCGTCTGTAAGGTAGGAATGAAAACTTACCACTGAGGGTGATCTTAGAGAAGAGATGAGCCAGCCCTTGCAGCAGCACTTAGCCCAGAGCAGGGGCCCTTCCTTCAACTGAACTCAATCAAAACTTGTTATTAACAAACATAGTTTTTTTCCTGACTCTCTCTGCACTAACATTAATATCCTTGTTAAAGTGAGTTCTCTGAAAACTGCTTCAGAATATCTGGCATCTTGTAACCTCACATTTAATTATAGCTGGTTTGCATTACATGCTATAGCACTACATCTTACTTTTGTCACAAGGGAAGCATGCGAGTCTGTTTTCTTATAGAATGAGTACTAACTAATGGTTCCATCTCTAAACAAGCTCAGGTAGCCAGGTGCCTCCTGCGTCATGATCCCTGGTGCAGCTGCTTTCGTTGGTTTATCAGCCACAGGAATCTGTCTCCCTGGGATCTTCATCCTGTCACTAAGGAGTCCAGAGCTTCTCCTTTAATCCTCTCCTCTTCTTTTCACATCCTGGATCCCCTGAACCTGCACATGCATGCATGAACATAAAAATGCAAGCACATGCACTCATGGGTCCTCTACAGTTAGCTCTGTCCTAAAGTGTGTGAGAAGTCCTACACTGAGTAGCTTCCCTGCTGTCCCCTGTACAGGATGCACAACCGACACCTTTCATGCATTCTCTGACCCTGAGATTGCCTGGGGAACATTGATAGTTCATCATTTTTTCATTATCTTTGCACTTCTACAGTTCCATTATAACTATCCTCTAAGTATTTTATGGGCAATTGTTTCTCAAACCTATCTTTAATGCTCTTAGTTATTTATCATTTCTATTCTTCCTCTAGTACCTATTAAGTCTCAGAATGCTTTGCCCTCTCCTAAACATCCATGATTTGAAAACACTGTTACCTTTATTTGGAACATCCTTGATTCCTCTCCTCTGTGTATAGATTTCCTTTCTTCCTGAGTCTTGACCTTGACCTCACTTTTTAGTTTTGCCCAGACATCCCAGTATTTGATCTGCCAAGCTGGGACAGGTGCAGTACCATATTTTCATGATTTTTTTTAAATTCTAGCATGCATTTTGCATGATGTTTTTGTCTGTGCACATATTAATCTTACCCACTTTGCTGCAGGCTGTGTACCGTCAAGGTGGAATGAGGGGAGAGAGTACAGGTTTTTGTATCAAGAAGTCTGAGTGGGAAGACAGCGCCTTGTCTTGCTTCTTCTTTAATCTTCCACCAATTCCTTAATCTCTCTGAGCCTCTGTTTCTTCATTTGTAAAATGGAGGCGGGAATAACAATAACTTTATGAAAGGGTTATTGCCAAGGTTAAATGAAGCAGTGCGAATGAAGTGTTAGCAGAATCTAGGAGTTACTCTCATATCTTTCTTCTACTGAATCAGGGGACTGCCAGGGCACAGACATGGAAGAGGGGCTTGGACACCTGCCACAAAAGGAGGAGAGAGAAAAGGGGGTGGTGAAATCAGTGCATGGGGGAGAAAAGCAACCAGCATGGTTGCTCTAGAGTAGGAGGGGAAGACGGCTGTTTCAGGTGGGAGGGAAGGCACCTTCGCAGCCTCCCGGAGGGTTGCCCCTCTGATTTGCATTTCAGTCACATTTATGACAGCCTCATAATGGATTAAGAGCCCAGCACCGATATATTAAAGGCTAATGGTGCATCCTGCTTTTGTATTGATTTGTGGCAGCAAATATTTGCGGGTATAGAGAGCTAGGAGCCAACAATGTTCTTGGGGTGGAGGCACTGCCAGCCTGTGGGGTTGTTTAACACAGCTCCTAGGAGCAGGAGCAGGGACCCAGAAGCTAGGGAAGCAGACAGCATTTACATCCTGGAGCATTGTGTTATCTGATGGATGTAGACTTTCATCAGACTCATACAGGTGCTGGATCTTGGGCTGTAACACCCCAAGGATGGGCCCTGTAGAGAAGCAGATCTAATTCCCAGTCTCCTTGGTGGTCCGTTTCTGGGTCCATTGACCCACACTGCTCTGTGCTGTGCACCTGGTCCAGGGCAACTTCCCTTCAATTCAAACGCTCTAGGACATTCCAATGCCTACTTCTCTGCAGATCACAAACCAACTATTGGCCGACTGAAGATGAAGATTTTTCTACTAGAATTTCCAACTTAGGTGGTTTAAAGGCAAGACAAAGCTAACTTATACTGTATGGTCGATGCACATAACCCATGTTCATTGCAGTGTCCACAGTGTGTCAGGTAGTACTGTGGGCAGGGAGTGTGTTAACCCAGTGTGGTTCAGCTTCCTCTGGTTTAGCACTGCAAGTCCTGCATACCAGAACGCTCTCTGTCCTAAGTAAACTGGGACAGCTGCTTACTCATGTTACAGGTGCCAGCCATCTAGAAATAAGCCAAAAAGCCATTATGCCAGATGGAATGTGTTTAGGTTTTGTAGCATGATTTGAGGAGAATAGTGGTTTATAGTAAAGAAGGGCTCAGTTGATCAGAGGCTGAACAAATTCAGAGAGAGAACTAATTAGAGATCTGAGAGAAGAGTCACATAGCTGAAGATTAGATTAAGCTACAAGGACCTCAGGAAAGGAAGACAAGAAGAAGGCAGATGTAGTGGGAGCAGATTCTTAGGTCCAAACCAGGCAATAGGAGTGTTTGGAATATTCACCAGCGGATGACTCTGAAAAATGAGGCAACGGGATATAAAAGAGATTTTCAAGAATCCCTTTGCTCGCTCCTCAGGCGATGACTGTAGGGTTAAAGATAGAAGCAGAAGCAACTGGTCCAGAGATGATCTCTGTATCCAAGTAAAGTGTTGCCTGATTGAAAGGGAAGGCAAGGAAAAGCTGTCAGAATCTAAACCCATCTTGACAGTACAGGAGATGGCGTATGCTGTGCTTACCTGTGAGCTAAGCTGGAAAGAGAGGTGTATTGGTCAGGGTTTTACTTAGAGGAACAGAACAGATATAATATAAGGAATGGATATGAACACAAAATATACAATATATAAGGAAATATAAGGTTGGCTTACAATAGTCAGCCACAGAGTCAGATGAGGAAGTGTGCAGAGTGCGTCTGCATGCTCCAGACTAAAGAATTCAGTCCTGAGGTCTGAACTTCACTGCAGCACTCCATGTAAGTCTCTATCCATTGACTGATGGGTCTTCGATGGAAGACTGAAGTTTCTGTAATGGACGCTGAAGAGTCTGTGATGGATGGCGAAAGATCCAAGCTGGAGGCTGAAGAGTCTGCGCTGCAAGCCAGATGATGAAGTCCAGGCTGAATGTGAAGACTGAAGCTTCTCCAACAAAGTGAAATCTTGACTCCTTCCTCAACCCTTTAAAAAGTCTCTTTGTGTTCAGTCACTCTGATGTGGGCCCATTATGCCCTAGGGTGGGACCAATCATGCCCTAGGATGGGCCCTTGATCCTGCTCTAGGGCAAAGCCAATCATATCCTAGTTAGACCTTGGTCATGCTCCAGGGAGGAACCAATTGTACCCCAGGGCGGGACTCCCACCAACAGGGAACCAGGCCACTGAGTCATCTAGCCAAGCTGACAAAATGTATCAACCACTACAAGATAAATCAGCAATGACCCAAGGGTTTTGACCACAAAGGTTCCTAAATAATACAGCAGTGTTTGTGGTGGAAGAACTAGTAGAACAGCAAGCTTGGTGCTGGACTGTGAATTTGTAGCTTAAGAGTTTGGGCTTGGCTATGTTTGGTGTGGGGACCAAATGGTGTCACCAGTGGGACAGCTGGCTAGAGTTGGGGTGGATTCAAGGGGGATCTGTCACTAGGAGTCACTGGGGTACCAATGTATCTCCAGCCAATGGATTCACAGGATCCCAGGAATGGTGCTATCACCAGAAAACAGAAGGGATCTGAAGAAGAATCCTAGGATATTCCAGGATCCAGAGTCTGTGAGAAAAGAAATAGATCAGGTGTGCTCTCAAGATGGAAAAGGGCCTGCTGGACAGTGATGTCTCATAAACCAAAGGCAGGAAGGGCTTTAAGAAGGACAGAGTGATGCATCTGTCAGATGCTGCTGGTAAGGTAGAGCGTGGACTGGGAGCTGGCTGCCTTATTCAAGAGATCATTTATGGTCTTGACAAAATAGCTTCCCTGCAATGGTGGGTAGAAAACTTAAGTAAGGATCAAGAGAAATAGGCAGAGGCTTATAGAGATGATAACCATAGATAATTCCAGAAGAACAACTAGATGGTGAACAGAGGAAGGTGCAATAACTAAGAAGGATTTTTTAAAAAAAATATAGATGATGTATGTGCTTTCAAGCTGATAAAATGATCCGTAAGGAGAAGCCATTTCATGATATAGGAGATTTAAGTGACAACTGGAAGAGCAATGCATTTTGAGAAAACAGGAGCATCTGGGATCCAGGAGACAGAGTTGGACAGAAACAGGAGCAAGGGCAGAACAGCCAGTTTTAAGAGGAGGCCAGGCAAGTATTCGGTGGCTTCAGAAAAGAGAGTATTTTAGAAAAGCAAAGTTCTTTATGGCTGGGTTCTGCTTTCTTAGGCAATAATAAGCAGGGCCATTTTCTGAGTCATGCAAAGGAGCAGGAGAATGAATTGCATGAGGATATTTAGCAGATTTCTGGGAAGCCTCAAAAGCCCACTTGAAGTTAGCAGGGTTAATGATGCTAAAGTTAGATCCACTCTCAGCCTGGGTTCACCCTGGCTGTATTCAGCCATTCAGTTATAAACACAGATTTGGTTTAAAACACAGTTGAGTATTCCAGGAAACACAAACTCAGCACCTGCTATAGGGTGGTCCAGAGATGGATGCTGGCCTTGTCCTGCGGGAACTTGTGAATGAGCCAGAACACATGACATTCAAGGGACTGAGCATGAAATGGGCTCAGCCCAAAACAGGTGGCAGAATGGTCCAGCAGGGTGAGGAGCCGCTCTTCCTGCAGGCTGTAGAAGCTGAGTGGATGTCTTGGTATAGCTTAGGAGGCTGAAGGTGTGCCCAAGCAAAGTCTGTGGTGTCTACAGAACAGGCTGTCTCAGGCTGGCACCGCTAGAGGGAGGAGGGCATCTATGACAGGTTGGAGGAGTAGCAGATGGGACACAGCAGGAGAGGTCCCTCTCACTTAGGGAAAGATGTGGACCTTGTCTCTGCCCCGTGTTATGACTTCTACTCAGTGCCTGAACCTTGGTCACCTGCCACCCAGGAGCTTCCCACAGCACCCATTATACTGAGCCTGACCCACTGCCAGGGTCTTCCTGCCTTTGGCAAACAGGAAACACATGGTGTCTATGCTCACCATTCACAGACTTCCATACAGCCATCTCTGTCGCTCTAGGGCCAGGGGACCAGCTCTGGGTTGAATGTAGGCAGAATATATAGAAATGAGATGTCTTAGTTACTTTGGTCATTGCTGGGACAAAATAGCTGACACCCACCAGTTAAAGCAGTAGGGCTTTCTCTTTTTTCCATAGTTGGTTGGCGTAGGCAGGGTCATGACCGAGGGACAGGGAGGAGAAGAGCTGCTCATGGCATGCAGACACAAAGCAGAGAGTACAAAGAGAGGGGCTGTGGAGGGAACAAACCCTTCTAGGCCACCCCCTTCACAACTCTACCCTAAGCCAAACCAGACCGCAGGGCCTAATAGCAAGTCAGCCCTCAGCCCTGTAATCCAGTCACCTTCCAGAAGCCCTGCCTAAGGACACAGCAAACTCTTTTGGTACATCTAAATATGAACCATGGCATGAGGAAAAGCCAGCCTGCCCAATGAGGGACCATGCTGGCATCCCAGAATCCCTTTGAGTTATTGGTTCAGGTCTGTCTGGCTCTGGGACTATCCATGCAGCTTCCCCAGCCCCTGTGGAGCCCAGCACAGGGCCTGCAGGTGGGGCAGCAATGGCAGGACGAGGAGGGAGTGAGGCCTCCCTCCTTCCGGCAGATCTTGGCTGGCTGGTTGGTCGAGCAAAATGGACACAGGGAGAGAAGAGAGCCCTGAAGTAGGTTCCCTCAGCCAGAAGCAACACTTGGACAGCAGAAGTTTTAAAAAATCATTCGTATCCCATTTTTTGTTTATAATATAATAAAAATGCAAATTATACTGTGATGCATTTGTGAGAAGTGGAACTCTCACAAGTATTATCTGCTTATTCATCCTGCATTTGTTTTTATGTATATTTATGATTGTGGCTGCTTTTTATAAGATGGGAAACAGATAATATGTGTAAATGCTTCGAGGTGTCTTTCTCATTTCTTAGCAGTTTCTTAGGGGTATTTCTTAGTCCCAGTGACACTGTGGTCTCCCTTGTCATGGGGGACTCAGGCTCTAATACTCCAGTGGTTTCTCAAATCCAGGGACAGCAAACGCTACATGTGTATATGCAAGCCTATGAGAAAGTTCATTGTATAAATTAGGCACAATAAGAGATTAAAAACAATTTCCAATGCTAGCATAATCATACTGCCAGCTAAGCTATTTAAAACTAACAAATTTGTTTCTAACATTGCCACGTAGTATATTCAGACCCCAGATGACCATGGAAACTGAAATGGAGGAAAACAAAATCCCAAATATGTGATTTCTCCCAATAGAAGAAGCAGACCTTAGGGATGCAACACCTTGGAGGAAATGCTGAGGGGGCAGCAGGATACATTATTGGGTGTCCAGGTTGGCATCTGGGCACATGTTTTAAAGGCCTTTGTGGCTTGTGTTACTTTACCATCAGTCACACAGCCCCATCCTGGTGGGTCACTTAGTGTCCTGATATAGGGCTTCCCAGAACTTTCTGAAACTAGAATGTGGATTTGCAGTCACTGCTTGACTGCCAGGGATTGAACCCTGGTGAGGCTCTGGGTGACCGCAGCATTAGTCTCCTCCAGTTTCCTGGAAGCCCCCAAAGAGTGATCCAGGTGGAGAAACTGGTGGGCTGGCTCCCAGCTATAGTACCCAGGCTCCTGGGCAGGACCGCTCTGGCAGGTCTCAGCCCTGTGTTTGAGAGCTCATGCTGTTTGGCCCCTTGCTGTCTAGTGCAAGGAAAGATACTGGGGAAACAATGCCCTGGATGTGACCTCAGATGGCTAGAACAGCTGCCCTGGCCTCTTGATATGGTCATTCTCCCTCATCATACCCAGCCCTCACCCTGCTCAGTTGACCCCCCGCCCCCCAGCACTCTCCTCTCTTGATCCATGGCATCTGAGGCCAGCTACTGTGTCCTTCAGGCCACCCCTGACCTGAGCCTGTTTTCCTACAGCTTGAAAGCTAATGCTGCTCTTATTTCTTCAAACACTTTAAAGCGTCTGAAAGACAGAACAAAACACAAACAGAAAAGCAAAGAGCACACAACAGAGCTGTGTATGTGACCATCAGAGCCCACGTATGTACTGTCTGACCTTTATGGGAAGTTTGCTGTTATGGTTCAGCTCTCAAATGTCCCTAAAAGTCCCATGCAAGTGAAAGATGATTGGACCAAGAGCTTTTGTGTGCATCAGCAGATTTATACATGGATGAGTTGTAGCTGTGTGTGCCGTGGGGAGGAGTTGGGTCACTGGGGCATGGCCTTCAAGGGTACTTTCTGGTCTCTGGCTTCTCTCTTCGCTCTCTGTTGCCTGGCAGCTATAAATTGAGCAGCTTTCTTTGGCCAGGCCCCTTCCCTGTGCCATTTCTGCCTTGGAGCTGTCTGATCATGGACTGACCCCTCTGAAAACTGTGTACCAATATAGAGCTCTCCTCTATCCAGAGTGGGGTCAGATATTACCTTGGCAGCACAGCACTGTGTACCTGTTGTGGTGGTATCCACAGTGTGATGCTTGTCTCATTCCCCACCTTTACTAAGTGAGCTCTGTCAAAGAGACAACTTCATGCCGCTCTGTCCCCAGACCCGACTCAAGCAGATATTAAGGACAAATAGACCTTCGAATGATAATGGATGGAAAAAGAAAGTCACCCAGGAACCCTGGCCTTGCATGGGAGAAGTCTCAGAGAAGACAGAAGCGTAGGACCATCCTGGGGAGGAAGCCCAGGAAGGATAGGGTGATTGCCAGGAGGTGCATCTGGGGCCAGAGGGCCCATGAGCAGGTTGTGGACCCTATGCAGGCAGCCTCGATTGCTTGTGCAGTGTCACCTTCTACAGTAAGTACATAGGACAACACCGCGAGGCTGGTGGGATGATTGTAAACACATCCACATAATGTCATGACAGCTTCCAGTTACTGTGATGAGTGTCCCCACCCTCCTGTGTCTTTTGGGCCACTGCACTGCTTCCTTTTCTCCTTCAGGAAGAATAATAGTCATGGCATGTTATGGCAGCCCCATAGTTGAAATCTGCTTTTGCACGTACAGTATATTGATTCTGCTCTTGTTGCAAGTGTATTTATCTCCATTGCCAATGTAAATAATTTCTGTTAACATGCAAAAATGTGTTTATAAATTCATTATTATTGATTTTCCTTATGCTGCAAACACATTTATCTCTTTGTTAATGAAAATGTAACCAGGAAATAGTAAGATGGATTTGTAGGGAAAGGCGTGGAGAAGATGGGAGGTTGGGCTGAGCTGGGAGATTGCCCTTGGCCACAGCCAAAGGGGACCTCGGGAACTCCCTGTGTGCAGTTCCTGTGTGCACAGGTGATGCTTGCAAAGTGCTCTTGCAAGGCATTCTGGTGTGCTTGGCAGTGTCACCTGTGCTTTTGGCAAGGAAAAACCAGAAAACTGTAAGCCCAGGGATGGAGATGTGGAGAAGTCACCCCCATTGGTCCCAGCTCCAATTTCGATAGGCTTGGAGGAGAGCACAGGCTTTCCCCAGGGACAATCCAAATACTAAGCATCATTAAAAGCTGAAGTAAGGTGACAGCCAGAAGGCAGTGCTAGAGGAAGCCTCAGGTGAGACTCCCAGCCAATCCAGGTCCAGCCTGGAGCTGGAGCTTTTGAAACCATTCTTCCCAAGCTGCTCCTTACCTAGCTACTCACTGCTTCCCTAGCAAGGCTCTGCAAAGCAAGAGTGCACACTGCTGGCCAGTGGAGTTGGGTGTCTCTGGTTACCTAATGTGTGTGCTGTCGGTGGGGCCGCGGATTAGGTACTGATGGGAAGTATTTGCCTCTACTGGGCAGTGAGGTGGAAGCAGGATCACTTTTCTCACTGAGTATATCGCTTGTCTAGTGAGGAGATGGGCTCTGATCATAGGAACCTGGAAGCTACAATATGCTGCTGCCTACACCTGTGGCCACCCAAGTGTGATCACCCCAGCCAGTGTCCACCACTGCTCACCTGGGCCCATGGTTTGAACACTGGATCTCCACTTGGTACTCTAATAGGATATCCAGGACATAGTACACATTGCCTTTGTGCTGAGTGTAATAATCACATGTCTGTGATCATTTGTATTCACCAGTGCTGTGGGACAGGCACGGATTATGGAAACTAAGACCTCAGACATTAGATTCCGTGCCCCAGTCAGTGCTTCTGGGATTGGCCTATATACAGTCACCCAGAAGGCTGTGGAAACACAAGCCTGCTGAGTGCCAGATCCAGAGTTACAGCCTGCTAGGTCTAGGGTGGAGACCAAAAGGGGAGACTGAGGACCACATAGAAAGCTACCAGCTTATGTCAGACTGCTGAAGCATCCAGGACAGCTGGTGAGAGTCCCCTCGTAATGGCTGAATGAGCCATGTTTCCACATACTTGGGTATTCCCGGGTAGCTTCTTCTCTGTCTGGAATACCATGGTGGGCTTCTCCCTGTGGCAGCCTCTGCCTGTTCTCTGTGACTCAGCCGAGTACTCTTAGTCCTGGCCCACAGATCAGCAGCTCCCTTGTGGCTCTGGGATTTCCCTCGTCCCTGTTGGGGTTCTGCTCTGACCACCACTCCCTTGCCATGAAGCCCAGTGTGTTCACCATTTGTCCCTCACTCCAAGTGCCACTGTGGGCCACCACTTGGACATCCAGGAGCTGTCAGGAAAATATAAGGGTGAATGAATTTGGACTGCATGGTGCAATCTAGGTTGATCAAAACCTGTTCTGCGGGCAGCAAGCAGGTCCTTTGTCTCTGTGTTGTGGGAACCTGGACACTTGTTAGCACTTGCTGCTGAAGAGAGTAGAGAGGCTCCAGAGAAGTACTATGTTGAATGTGCTGCTGGGGCAGCCTCTTCCCAGCAAAGCTCGCTTTCCATCTAGGTTGGGGTCCTGGCTGGCCTCGGCATCTGCCCTGGCTCTGGCATCTGTGTGTCTGGCTGTCCTCACTCTCCTTGTCAAAGGAGAGGACAACTGACTGGAGAGAAACAGCTTCGGTGTACAATGAGTTGGCCCCTCCCTGCATCCTAGCAGATAGCCCCTTACAGTTTTATTCACTCTAAACTATGATACTGGTCCCTACTGTGTGCAGGGCACACTGGTGAGCAAGGACACTTCTGTTGGCAGAGAGAGCACATCTGGGAGGGGTGTGCTTGCTACACAGATCTGCGGCTGTATAAGCCGAGGGGCCAGGCTTTTGGGCTTCAGGGGTGAGTCTGAAGCAACAAAGATGGTTTGGGGTTAGAGCCATGTTCTGCACTGGGACAGAAAGGAACATGGAGATGTAAACATTTTGGCTGGCTCTTTGTCGCTCCGAGGCTCTCTGGCCATGGCCACCATCATGCATAAAATCCAGGAGAGAGAGGCAATCTCCATTTCAAATGCGGCTATGTGCAGGAGTGCAGGGCTCCCATCTGTTATGCATGCATCACGTGCTCGTGGAAACTACAGTAATTTAGAGTAGTTCAGTATTTAGACTCAACTGTGTAATTCATCTTAATGTTTCTCATTCATCAAAGCCTTGTGTTTGTTTGTATTACCATGAGAAAAAAAAAAAAAAAACTGGGGGACTCCCCCTCCTTTCATTATAGGCAGATGATGACGGAGTTACAACCCTTGGGGCCCTTCAAGCAAAGGAACATCTTGCTTCAATTAGATATAAATAATGAACAATAATTAGAAAGATTTCTTCATCGAATCTGTTATTTCATGTTTCCTTTTATCTGCAACGTTTTGAAATGAACTGAACTCGGTTGCTATGCTACATAGCTGGACCGAAGGAATGCCGTAGTGTCCCCCACGATGCCCACTGCGGGCCTCTGTGTGTCTGCCATGAAGGCTGATGTAGGCCTGGGTTCAGGGCCATGAAGCAGGGCTGCCTCAGCACCAGGCCTCCTAATTCTTAAGGTCCAGTGGGGACCTGGATGTCCAATCCCAGCTCTGAATCATTGCTTCCAGTGCCTTAGGGCTCATTGCACCAGGATGTGATTATAATTTCATAGTGAGCTCTGCTTCCACCCACTCTAGTAAGCTTTGGACTTACTTACAGGCACCAGGACTTCCTTCTCTTGTCTGGGCCCATAGTATTAGGTTACTGAAGGAGGCAAATAGGCAATTGGAGTCCTCGGTATGCTCCCCCTCTTTGCTGCCCTCTGAAGTCCCAATGAGAGCTTGCTGTCTTAAAGTCTGTGAGGTGCAGAGATACCATGGCAAAATGAGGGTTGGAGTAGCTTCCAGTGGGAAGAGGCAGTGGCCAGATCTTCAGGAGGCTTGTGGAAGTATGGGGGGTGCTTGATGGTGGGTGATAAAGGGATTCCAGGAAGAGGAAATGGCACAGCCTGGCCTCATGGATGGGGAGTGGGTGGTCTTTCACACTGGAGATGCACTACGGTGCTGTGTGGGTTTGGAATAGCTGCAGAGATGGGGCCAGGGCAAGGAGGGTGGTGTAGATCTGGTTGGGAAGATCAGCTCTTCTCGTGGGCACAGTGATTCAGTGGAGGGGTGAGGGTAGGGGATGATGACAGTTGGTGAAGAGGACAGACTGAGGCTTCCAGTTGTGAAATAAATAGAGTGACCAGGCTGGAGCCTGGTGCTCCACTGGGAGGTCTGAGACTTGCAAATCTGTCTGGCTTGTGACATTCTCTCCACATGCTGCTGGGCAATGGCCTTCCAGGGGCAAGTGAGAACTTCGCACCAGTTGGTTCTTCCTGCTCCAACTACAGATGGCGCCGCTTAATGATGGTTCAACTTATGAATTTTTGACTTTATGATGGTACCAGAGCAATAAGCAGTCAGTAGATCTGCACTTGGAAGTTTGAGTTTGGATTTCTTCCCAGGTTATCCTTTCTTATGGGGCTGGGCAGGACTAGTAAGCCACAGCTCCCTGTCAGGCTTAACATTGCCAAGGGAGACAGCTGACACTCTGGTACCTCATGTGTGCCATGTGTGCCATGTGGTCAGAGTCTTGGGTGTGGCTATTTGGTAAGCTGCATAATATATTAACAACTCTCTTCCAGGCTTTGTGCTATATCATTTTGCCCAACTAAAGGCCAATGCAAGTATTCTCAGTAAATTTAAGGTAGGCTAGGCTAACTCTGATGTCTGAGAGACTAAGAGTATTAAATATGCCTTTCAAATTATGATGGGTGCATTGGGTTGTAAGCCCCATCATAAGGTGAAGAACATTTGCAGTTTTCCTTGTGAAAAGAACACTTATCCTCTGTTGCCAGCTTGGGCAAGTCTTCCCTGTCTGCTGACAGTCATTCTGACATGTCCCTTCATGACTCAAGCTTGAGCCACCTGCCTATCCTCTCCCTACAAAAACAAAAAACAAAAAGTGAAAAAACCAAGACTCAGAAGCATGCTGTCTAATCTTGTAAATAATTACAATATTAGAAAACCTGGAAATATCCCATAAAATATGATTTTTTTAAAAAAGAATAACAAGCCAAGTTGGCCAGGGCAAGGTACTCAAAGTCAGTCACTAGTGGCACGCCAGCACATCTTCGAGCTTTGGAGGGAACGCCTCTTCATGAACAGCCTCTTAGAATGTGTCTGCACCCTTGGCACTGAGTGTCAAGGGCAGCCTTCATCTTCATTGTCATCTGTCTTGCCAACGTGGTTCTTTTCTACTCAGCCTTTGGGGGCTGTGAGTCGGGGACCTTCAGCAGTGGTGTTTTGTGCTACTCTCTTCTTTTGTATCATGATTGCATTCTTGATGTCCACAGCCAACTCTTAGTTCACAGAAGACAGGAATCATGTATTATTCACCTTTGTATCCTGGATGCCCAGCAGGGAACCTGTTATCATGTGTGCGATAGCCTTATTAAAACATCTAGGATACTCTGACGCTGGGCAAGTGCTGCTGTGGGTTTGTGGGGCTCCTCTGGACTTTAGGTGTGAAGAAGGTGAGTAGCAGGCCACACAGCAGGTGTGATCTTCAGGAGGCAGATGTGGAATCCTCCTACATCTGTGCAGCACACCGGGCAGCATGTACCCATGCTTCTCTGTATTTCAGGACATTCCAGGACCTGTCTAAGCAAGTAGAGATGTCTTATGGCACTGTCCGGGATTCTGCTGTCTATGAGTACTTCCGTGCCAAGGGCACCAACCCCCTGGAGCAGGACAGCACATTTGCCGAGCTCTGGCGGACCATCAGCAAGAATGGGGGTGCTGACAACTGTGTGTCCAGTCCTTCAGAAGGCATCCGAAAGGTAGGTGCTAGGCCTGCTGGCCACGTGCGCCTGGGTGGAGCTGTGCAGATATTGTCCTTGAGGTCTGAGACACTTTCCCAAGAGGCACCTGTCTTTGAGAAGCCCTGTCACTTGCAAAGTCACTCCCTTTTATGTTCTTCAGGGAAATGTCCATTCTTGGCTGTAGAAGCCGAGTGTTATAGACACTTCTAGCTGCCTTCTGTGTTTGAGGGATGTTGGTTGGGCAAGAGTGAGCAAGTTCACTCAGACGCTTGGCTCTTCTTGTTGATGAACGCCTGGGATAGTGGCACAGAAGGTCCTTTGCCCACCAGACTGAGAACATCGAGGTAGAGCAGGGGCACAGTACTTGGCACACAGTGGATGGAGTGTGAGTGTTTTGGAGGAGTTTGCGGGGAGAGGGAACAAAGGGCCGAGAGGCTGTCAGACTGTTTCGGGTGATTTCCCATGCACTGAGTGCTCCTATCACATGTACTGATGAGGGCCAGAGACAGTCACACTCCTGGTTGGGTTCTGACTCTGATGCCTGGGGTCCAAGCTGTGGTTCTGGCACTGATCTGCCGCATGCTGCTGTGCAGCCTTTCAGTGAGGAGAAATGGTGGGATGAAGGCAGGAGTCCTGGGTGCTGCTGGAGGTGGTGCGGCTGTTCAGGGATGCCCACAGGCAGCACCGGCAGTCTCTGATGACCTCACTGCAGGGGCGAGGCAGAGATGCAGCCTGGAGGTCAGCATCACCGCTGTCTGCCTGGGTCACTGTTGAGAGTTTGCTTTCTTTTTTTTTTTTTTTTTTTTGGTGGTACCGGGGTTCAAACTTACAACCTTGCAGTTGTCAGGCAGACACTTGTGCCTCGGAGCTATATCCCCAGCCCCTTCCTGGGTCACTGTTTATCTTTGTCCTGCTCCATCTTCTTACTCTGTGGATCACTCTCTGTCTCTCTCTGTCTCAGTCTCCATCTCTTACTTTCTGTCTCTGTCTTTCTCTATGCTTCTGTCTTTCTGTCTGGCTCCTTCTTATACATACAACCTTGTGCTCCCCCTTCCCCCAGCTACTCAGTGACCACCCAGCTTTCTTAAAAAGATCAAGGGTGTGGCACAGCTCAGGAAAAATTTTGGGCCACTAGGCTCCCTGTCCTGTTCTTCATGAGGATCATGGTCCCCGGAAACCTCTCAGTATCCCCATCCCAGGAAAGAACAAGAATATTAACATCTACTTAGGAAGCTCTTTGGTGCCAGGGCAGAGCATGACCTTAGTTGGTCCTGAGGTCCTTGCTGGGGAGGATAACTATTGGGAATGTGCTCCTGCACAACCCTTGTGGGTGGCGGGGACTTTTCCTTGTCATTTAGCTGTGCTGGACATCAGAATGTGCCTGAGCTCTGGAGCCTGACACATGTGGGTACAGATACATTCTCCACAAGTCACCAGCAGAGTAAATGGAATATGATGTTAATTCTTCAAGTCTGGAACCTCTTCCTGCTGAGAGAAACTGGGCAACTTCTTACAGACTTAAGATATATAAAAATATATTATTGTAGACTTGGAATGTTTATGTTGAGCTAAAATAATAGAATGCAGTGTGACGGTGCTGCCCTGAGGTTTATGAGATTTGTTAGACCTCTCAATTCCAGGTCTACTGCTAAGATGGTGTTCTAGGTCCAGCTGCAGGGTCTCCTTTTATGTCTGACAGCAAATCTTGGTGGTTGCAGGTGATCTCATTTGGAGATAGTGAACACACAGTTGATTTAAGGCCTTACCAGAGAGTGAGCCCTGGGCTGAGTGGCTTTCGAGTTGCCTTTCCCAGCCAGCTTTGTGTGTGACAGAGCCAATCCTCCATCCACATAGGGTCTTATGAAGATTCATTGCAGCAGTGCTGCAAAAAGCACTCCTTCTAAGAGAAAAGATAGCTACTTTATTACAAGGCACTTTAAAGAGGGGATATTTATAACATGAATAACCAATGTCCCACTAATATCAAGGATACATCATGAAATTTCATAGATCAATAAGAGAAGCTTGAACGACTGAATAGAAAAATGGGCAAAAGCCTCACACAGGCCTTCTACATTATGACTAGTAATCATAGGAAGAGATGCTCAAGTCATTAGTGACCTGAGAAATGCAATTTGTGCTCATAAAGATATCACTCTGGACCAATTAGACTGGCACCAAATGAGAGGAGGTAGGAAGGAAGGAGTAACAGGTGCTGATTACTGGTGAGAGTGTACTCAGTGCAATCACCTTGAAGAGAGTTTGTTATTCTCGTGTGAAATGGGACATCTCATACTCTGTGGTCCAACAGTTCCACAGTGGTCCAACAGTGTATCCACCCAAAATAGGTGTTCACATACACTTCAATAGATAAGAAAGATCAGAGTATCATTGCTTACAGAGTTCAAACCTTGGAAACCATCCTGTGACTGTTAGCAGGGTAAAAAACTATTATCTATAATGAAATACATGAACTACAGCTGTATTGAATAGGATGGATGGACTTTAGCAAAATAATATTGAACAGAAATATGTTATAAATAATTTCATATGGGTCAACTAATAGAAAATAACATACACCATCACACCCTTTTAAAAAGATATAAAACACACTCCCACATGCATCCAAAGTAATTATGAAATGCAAGACTTAGCGCAGTGGTTGCTGTGAGAAGGAAGCACAGAGTGGCGGCACGGGAGAAGCATCTTGGTGGATATGTCAGTGTCATATTTAGGCTAGCAGCTTTCTTTGACATTCCTTGTTATAATATATATTAAAGGGGTTGATTCTAGAATAGGGCTACTACGCATGAAGAAATGACAGATGTCCTAAAGCAAGGGGGATGATGAACACCATTCTAAGCAATAGTTATTCTCCCAAACAAATAAATCCAGATTGAATCAGGCAGAATTCAGCTTCCCACAAGTGCCACCCTTTTCCTTCTTTGTCTTGCCTTGCATGGTTAGGCAGGGATGTACGTACCATGAAATGCCCGCAGATGAGTCTGAAGATGGGTCACCCAGGAGACACCTCTTCCTCATCCCATTCATCAGTGGTGTATCACATATTGTTCTTCAACATCCGGGAATTCTTAACCCTCCTACTCATTTTCTTCATCTCCGGAACAAAACACCACTTAAGGGAGGAGCGTTCATTTTTGGCTCACAGTTTCAGGAGCTTCAGCCCATGATCAGGAAAGCATGGCTGAAGTGCATAGTGAAGGAAAACCTGATCACCACATGTGGCCAGAAAATAAAGAGAGAAAGGAGGGAACTATATCCTTCCAGGCATGCACCCAGTGCCCCACCTCTAACCAGGCTGCTACCTCCTAGCAGCAAGTTAGCCATAGCACCCCCTAATTTAATCACCTTCCAAAGCCCAGCCTCCCCATGCATGAGGCTCTTAGGGCCATTCTTGATCTAACCATGAACATTTGCTTCCGTCCTTACTGGTGACCACAAGTGTAAGGAATAGGTGGTAAAGAATACAGAGAAGGAAATGGGTAGTAAAGGATGTTCACTGCCTGCAACTTTGCGTTCTTTTTTATTTTTTTATTTTTTTTTTTCAGTAGGTAGGGTGTATTACTTTTAGCTGGATTTGGGGTCACAAATCTCCCTCACACATTTGAATTTCCAAGGAAAAAAAAGACTGCAAGCACTAGACAAATGTTAAGGATTTTATAACTGGTATCATAAAAGCAAGTTTATAGTATTGTCAGAAAATGAAGTGTATTGCACTTTTTTTATTGGGAAAGGAGCTCAGTCCACTCTAAAATCCTGCTTTATGTTTCAGTTTGGATAGTTATTGGACTGCAGTGTTTTCTCTCCCCTGTTGCTGTGGAGCTGGCCCTCCCTACACCATCAAAGTTCCCCTGTAGGCCTTCAAAGGGCCAAGCTGGAAATGGCCATGCCCAAAGCAATGATCATGCCTTAAATCCAGATTTTTTTTTTTTTAATCCACTAAGTAGGAAATATGGGCTGGAGCCCAGTGTTCAGGTAGAAGTTGTTCCAAGTCCCAAAGTCTCCTCTGTTCATACAGAGCTCTTGTGCAATATGAGCAGACTAGCAAGGGAGCAGAGCCACCCATAAAGGGACTTCTGGAAATTTCTTCTGTCATGGAATGACCATTATGATTCTAACTTCCACTTGGCTTTTAGTGACTCCAGCTTCATTTCCAGAGAATGTGTGACAGTGGAACAGTGTCTAATTGCCACCGAAGTCAAGGAGCTTGGTGTCTGGCTAACCTTGGAGAGCTGCTCCTATTTTTTACAGCTCTTAATGAGTTGAAACCAATTTAGGTGGGATATTGCTTTGCAAGAGGTGCTTACTTTTGTACAGCAGCAGAACAGGAAGAGGTTTTGTTAAGATTGGTCCCGTGGCTAGGATCCACTTTTTTAGGCCACTGCCATTAAGGCAAAAGGGAGCATGGACCTCAGTAGGCCCTGTGAAGACAGCAAGGAGGTTAGAAAAAAGAGACGGAGGTGCACACCTTTTAGAGCAAGCCTGCCTGTCGTTTAGCACATCTCGCCTGATGTTGCAGGGTTCCCGAATGAGTCATCTGTTTGCTGTACTGAGCAGAGACAGAACATCAGGGACAGAGCTCTCACCTTTCATTACAGTTACCTTCTTTCCACTCACTGCTGGAGGGGACAGAGATCTTCAGGGTTTTTTCCTGATTACCTTCCCTTGAGAGCAGACCCTCCTGGTCTTTCTAGATATGTCTCGAAAGAGGAGACCACTGTAGCATTTTCAACTGTAGCCTTTGTTCCTCTTTGTCACCTGTGCTACCAGTCTCACAGAGCACTGGACTCCTGGTTGGAAAACCAGACTCCCGTGTCTATTTGGGTAAATAAGCCTTCATTGGAAAACCTCCCCACCCTTACATTTACCTTCCGTGTATGTCTGTTTTCCTGTTATTTTGGTGGGGTTGAGTAGTGTGACAGAGAACATAAGAACTTGAAAACAAAATAATTCCTATCTATCCTTTTTACAGGAAACTGTGTGAATGTCCTGATCTAGAGCAGCGCTCTCCTCCATCCATCTTGTAGCTCCCTGTTGTCTAGTAGCTTACGATCTCTGCCCTTTGTCACCTTTTCTGGGTCTAACTCTGATGGCCTGGGTGCTTCTCTCCAGTTCTGTAAGACCCACCTTTTGCCTACCTGGCCTAGAATCCCCTTGAGATCTAATATGCAGTCTCTGTTCACCAGGCGCTGTGCCAACTGATTTACATACATGATTGCTTTCCTCTTCAACAGACTGCTTGATGGCCATTGTCTCAAAACTGCAGAAATAAAATCCTGGCCTCAGGAATTTTAAGTGACTCACCGAAGGTCGTGCCGACAGGAGTTACTGGGGGCCCTGGCGTCCTGTCCTCATCCTGGCCTTGCCTTATTGCACAGGATAGCACCCGCCTTCTGTCCCTTCCTGTGCTCCCACTTTGTTTTGGTGCATACTCTTTTACTTCTGCTCCTATTTCCCTTCTCCTTTCACAGCAGTGCAGTGAGACATATGTCTGCCTTCCATTTTTAAAAACCTTAGTCTTCCATCCGTGTGTCATGGCAATGATTATTTAAGTTTGTGATTTTTTTTTTTTTTTTTGGCTTCCAAACTATTTCAATCATCAATGGGGAAACTTTGCAATGCAAAATTGAGCTGGCAAGTGGTTAGAATTTATATGGTAATAACAGTGTCACCAGAAGTCGGACTTTAATGTTGCTGGTGGATTTTTTTTTTTTTTTTCTCTTAAGCTTGATGAACTCTATCAAGTCACATTCAGCATAATACAATTTCTGTGCAATGCCAGGGCTGACCCGGCCTGCCAATTGATTAAGCCTTTCCATAAATCAGACCTAATATTTAATAACATTGTCAAGTAGGATATAGTGTTAATAGTTTAAATGCCAATCTTTACAGCTCATTGAGTTCTTTGAATAAATAGGTGAGATGCTCGTTTCAGGCCCTGTGGCTGGAGATAGTACTTTGCAGAAGGAAGTGGCTTCTGAGGCCAGCGGTCTTCACAAAGGACAGTTTTTTCCCACTCAGTGAATATAACTGAGGTCATAAAGTATGAATGCAAATGGAGAGAAAAAAATGGGCCCACAAATCTTATTATTTGCACTGTCAGTCTAATGCTTGTCTTGGCAGTGCCTCTCGGCACCTGCACTTGGTCCTGTCTCCTTCCTTTCTGCTCCGTGACAAGGGCTGCTGTCTTTGCACACCCTCCTCCCGTGGAAGCCAAGGACCATGTTCTGTAGCAGCAAAGGTGGTCTTGGGAAGGCCCACACTTTTCTGTGGGAAGGGCAGGAACTTTAGTCTACATTGCACCGTCTGTTTGGAAGGATGAGGTGAGGGAGGTGGCCCTGTGAGTGGTGGCACCCTGGCTCCACCGCAGGCTGGGAGTTCCCACTGAGGAGGGAAGTGATTTTCAGAGATGGCACTTCTTTGTGCTCTGGGGCTACATTATTCAGAGATCAGGAGGGTTTGCCTAGGCCTTGGGAAAGGCGTAATTTTCCCAAGGAAAACTTGTCTCAGAAGGAAAGTCTACTAGGATGCACGTGGCTGTCGGCAGCAGAAAGCACCAGCAATTCATTCAGGAGTAGCACTGGGCCTTGTAGTCACGCTTCACAACAAAGTAATGTCCTTTCCTGCTTTCAGGTCCACGGGGGCCAGGGATTCTATACAGCGCCTTTCTTCTGAGCCTTTCATAATACCTGATCATTCATTTCTATGCCTTTTGTACTTGCTTAAAAGCACTTATTTCCATCTTATGGGTTGGATGGTCCTGTCTCTTTACCCATTCATTTATTCATGTAGTCATTTATTCATCCATTCAAGAAGTGCAGTTGGAGTAGTTTCTGCCTCGAAGTGAGGAAATGTGAGTTTAAATTCCACTTGCAACCTAATTTCATCTGTGGCTTTGAGCAAGTGAATTCACCTTCTTGAGCCATCTGTAAGACTTCAGAAAAACTTGCCCAGCTTAGACGTGAGTTTCCCAAGATATAAAATCTGAAACACTCCATGCAGATTGTACAATCAGGAGGCATCCACTCATTGTCTTAGCTTTTACCACAAGCGAGGAAAAGAAGATAATTAAACACAAGTAGCAGTTAGTCTGTCCATAAGGCACAGGGAATGGGCAGTAGCTGTACATATATTAAGAGTCCATCCCATGAGCTCAGGGAACTGTGAACAAGTGTTTCATCCCCACCAGGAACAAGACATAGCGCACATTCATCATCTTCAAAAGCGTTCTCTTGTTCACCCAGGGAAATGTTCATAAGATTGACCCTCGGAGTTGTTGGTCTTAGTATTGTATTTTTTTTCTTTCTTTTTTTCTTTGAGTCTCTATTTTCTTATCAGCTCTTCAATTGATGTACATTTGGGCTGTTGCCAAGGTAGGGCTATGATGAATAAGACAACTTGAATCTCCTCACCCAGGTTCTAAGTGGAGGTGTGTTTCCATTTTTCTTTGCTGAATATTAGAGTGTTAAATTTCTGGGCCATAAAGTGGGTGTGTGTTTACTGTTCTCTGGAAGGGCCTCTCGTGTGGTCATCCAATTCCACACTCCCACCTGAAACATACTGCCTGCATAGTTGTAAGTCTCAATTGGTGGACATTCCACCAGTGTTGGTCTTGTCAGTCTTTGGGACTACCTAAATTATAGGCAATGAAAAAACCTTTAATCTTTTATTTTTTATTTATTTGGTATAGAGTCTTGCTATGCAGCTTGGACTTGTAGTGATCCTTCTGTTTCATTCTTCCCAGTGCTGGGATTACAGGCGGGTGCCACTATTCCTGGTTTCAGCGGCCAGCATAGCACACCTGGGGTTCTGGAGCTGGCACAGCATGCAGTGCCAGGGATCAAATCCAGGTCCTTGTATTCGCCAGGCAGGTGCTTAGACTGCTGAGCTGTCTTCCCTACCCAATTATAGATAACTTTGACTTTGCAGCTAATTTATAGCTATTTCAACAGGTATAAATAGGCAATATTGTTTAAATTTAGTAATTAGTGATGGTGAACATTTTTTCATACCCTTATTTGTCATTCTTTTTTTTTTTTTTTTGACAATGTGAGTGTGAATCTTGTTAGATGTTGTTGGGCATTTTAGCTTTTTACTGCTGATTTATATGAACTCTTAATATATTCTGTGTATAAGACCTTGATAAATACAAGTACTACAAACATAATTCTTTTGTCTGTAACATCCATTTTTCTAATATTATCTTTTAAAGAGTAGGAATTCTTAATTTTAATCAAATGCTATACGTACATTTTTATGGTTGAAGATTTTTATGTCTTGACCATATGTTTTGCCCAAAGTGACAAATACTCTTCTAAAAGCTTTTACATTTAGTTTTATGTTGTGTCTAAAATTCATGTTGGTATATGGAATGAAGCAGTGGTCCATGATTCAGTTTGTGTATGTGCGTACAGTTGACATGGCTTTACTTATTTTCGGAAAATCCTAGCTTACCCCACAGATGAGATGCCCTGATTCAAAATGAATGGATGTCTAGCATTGCTTTATCTCTGGTCCAGGGGTCTACCTCTCTATTCTTTTTAGGGAAAAGTTTTACCTTCTACTTCAATCTATTTCTTTAAAACTTCATTTATTTATTTATGTTATGGCCAGATCAGCTTGCCTTGCAGGTGGGGCTGGCCTAGCACGTGGTACTGGGGATTGAACCATGGTCACTGCAGTTGCCTAAGCTTGCCTAAGACTTGCCTTAGACTGCTGAGCTATCTTACTGGCCCAATCAATTTCTTTTAAATTAAGAAAAATTATTAGTACAACTTTGTAGTGCATAATGAGTGCATTCATTGTTGGCCAGTCACTACATGTACATAACATATTTCAATTCATTTTATTGTTATGCCAGTACAAAAATAATCACTGATGTAATTCCTTCAAGTAGGTTGGGTAAGACTTCCAATTTTTTCTTCTTTTACAATGCATTAGAGAAATTTTCAGTGCTTTGTATTGTATTTAAATTTTAGAAACATTTTTCAATTTCCTAAAAGAAAGCCTGCTAAGATTTTGGTAACTATTATACTATAGATAATTTGTCAAGAAATTTATATCTTTCAGAAATGAAGTCTCATCCATGAACATGGCTCTCCAGTTTAACATAATGAAGTTTAACTTCTATGAGTTTTGTTACTTTAAAAAAGCATTTGGTTGACTTCACCTTTTTGTAACAGTGTTTTTGTTTATTTCAAACATAATTTGCTCTTTGTGTACTAGACTTTTAATGATAATACTTAAGTGATAATATTTATACTTGTTTTCTTTCCTAATATAAGGAGTACAGCTATACATTTTCCTCTAAGCACTATTTTAGCTGCATCTTTTCAGTTTTTATATTTGGCTTTTATTCTCAATTGAAGTCTGTATAGATAATAATGTACTTTACATTTCCAAAATGCTAGAGAAAAAAATTTTGAAAGTTTTCATCAATATAAGAATTATACAGGCTAAGGAGATAGATAGCTCAGTGGCTTAAGGGCCTGCCTGGAAAGCACAAGGTCCTGACCTTAATCCTCATGCAAAAAATAAAAAAAGAATGGTGATGCATGTTTAAGGTGGTAAATATATTTCACCTGATGGAAACATCAGGCAACATAAACATATACTAGAATTCAATGATACTCCGTTTGTATGTGCAATTTCATGTATTTGTTAAAAATTAAAAATGATAACAAAACAGGTATTAAAAGTTTTAAATGAAATCATTTTTCAGAAGACACCCACTCAGTTCTGGAGAATGGTAAATGGCTATAATTTAACATGGAGAGGACCATGAGGCACAGAGGTGGGATTTATTCATGTAATGAGGTTGGAAGCTTCCTATGATAGTTTCGTTGTACACACCCATTTTGTAATTTGTATGCTTCAATGTTTCTCTGTTTTGAAGATAAGTCTGAGAATATAAGAGAATATAATACTAGGTTAATAATTATATGTGATATGATACAACTGTCATGCAGAAAGTATAGAAATTCTTGCCCCAAAGCTTCAACAGGGTCAGTATTTTTTTAAAGTCCAAGTCAAAGTATCCTTTGAGATTCAAGCCAATTTTTTTTTTTCTGTGAACCTCTGTAAAACTAAGCACAAGTCACATAATCCCAAGGTACAATGGCACAGGGTAAACATTCCCATTCCAAAGAGAAATGGAGGAGTAGAAAAGAAGTGGACCAAAGCAGGGCTGAAATCACCAGGACACAAATTCAATCCTGTACATCATGTTCAGTTATTGGAACATATTACACTGATATGTGAGCTCCGTGGGCTTGGATACCTGCACTGTGATGGCCTGGCATGCTGCATATCATGTCCTCCTCTCTCTCTTGAGCTAGCTTCACTCAGCAGACATTCTGTGATCCTGACAGCTCTCACTTCCTGCATTGGACCTATGGTTTCATTCCCACAGCTTCAGACCCTGTCCTCTCAAGGGTTACTCATCAGGCTCTCCAGGCTTTCTTTTGAAATTCGAGTGTCAGCCTACCCAATCACACAACTATTTCACTTTGTGTCCTGGTGAAGGCAGTATCTTGTGGATAATGCCAAGGTCTGCTGTCAGCAGGAGCAGTAGCCAAGCTTCTTTGGCTATTGCCATGACTAGAGTGACCTCAAAGTGTCTGTGTGGCTGCACACAGTGAAATGGATTAATTTCTTGGGACAGTGGTGGAGAGCATATGGCACAAGCTCTGCAGGGAGCTATTGGTTATCATTGAAGGCTCTAATGTGTTCGATATCACTCTCCTAGGAGATTGCCCTTGTACAGTGGTCCCAGGACTCTTCTCTACTGAAAGGTCTCAAATGAGCCTCCAATGAAAGATAATTTGTACCCTTAACCCTGCCATAGGTGGAGTCTTGCTAATTGCTTCAAAGTAGTTTTCCTTTCTTTGTACAAAGTGTATGGTTTCTTTTTAATGGCACTGATCACTTCCTCAACCACACTTCCTTTGCCTCCAATTTTACCCGTGTTTTCCCCAGAACCAAATTCAAGTTTTTCAAGTCTTTCTGCTCTGCCTTTTGCTCTTGATTCTTGCTACAATCCTTGCTAAAAGCTGCCAGCAGTACTCATGCCACAGCCTGAATATTGATTTCCTTTAAATTTCTTCCACAAGATCAATTAGTCTTGTCCCTTAATCTCAGTTATAGGATTTAAATTTGTACATTTAGGGCTATAATATTTATCCTGCTAGAATTCAACCCTGCCTGGGATTGATTCTTTTTTATCTCCCTATTCTTCCCTTTTATAATGTGAATGTTTACTCTGTGCCATTGCATGTTGGAACTAGTTAACATTGTCTCTATTTTACAGGGGCTCCCAGCTAAGAGTTTGCCTTGAGTTTGAGGGGATGCCTTGGACTGGGAACTTTACAGTAATGCTGGAGCTGCTAAAGCTTTGTTGATTCTTAGAGATGGAATGAATGGATTTTGCATAAAGAAATAGACACGAGTCTTTTGTTGGCCAGGGACAGAATGTCATGGTTTAGGTCAAGGATAGCCTCCAAAAGAACTGTAAAGAAGTCAGAACTTAATGTGCTGTTAGGAGATAGAATCTAGTCAAAAGAAGCATGTCACTAGAGGGAGCAGACTCCAACAAGGTGTCAAGACAGGAGCCAAATGGGGACAGGTCTTTTGCATAACTGGCAGTGGAGTACTCATTGCTAACTAAAACCTGGGCTTTATTAGCCATGTTTCAATATTCATTCTTGGCTTTTGAGCTCTGAACTGAGTCTCCTATCAAGCATGTCTCACAGAATTCTAGGGCTTCTCTGATCAGTATTTCAAAACTTTTGCCGACTCTTTCCATGAACCGGTTCTAAAGTATTCTGAACTATATGGTCACATAAGGCTATAATAATAATCCCTCTTCTGGTCCCCAAATCTGCTTGAGTTACTTTCTTGTTGCTGAAACAGAATATCCAACCCCCACTATCCAAAGGATAGGCTTAGCTTAGCTCGTGATTTTTAGAAGACTTAGTCCATTGTCAGGCAGGAAGGAAAGACTATGACAGAAGAGAGCTGCTCACATTTTGTTAACAAAGAATCAGTGAGCATAGGGAGGACTCAAGCAAGGAGATAGATCCTTCTAGGTCACACCTCAGTGATGTACCTGTTCCAGCTAGAGTCACCTCCTTAAAGCACATTCAGCTCTGAAGTTTTTAAGGTATTGATCTTCTAATTGGCATACTATTCCTGTGATCCAGTCCTTCCAAAAGCTCCACCTCTGAACATATAATTATTTTAGGGGAACAATCTAGATATAAATTGTAACAAAATATCAGGCTCTCATAATCTACCCAGATACAGAGATATGCTTCACTAAACCTCTCTGTGTGGCTTCCACACCAATAATAATTGAAAATTAATCTTAATAATCACAATATGCTTTTTTTCTTCTCAATTTAATTTATTTATTTTTAAATTAATTAATTTATTTATTTATTTTGTCTTTTTGAGACAGAGTCTCGCTGTACAGTTTAGGATGGCCTTGAGCTCAGTTTTGTAGCCCAGGCTGGTCTTGAACTCTCACCACTCCTCCTGCCTCAGCCTCCCAAGTGCTGGGATAACAGGCACGTGCCACCATGCCCAGCTTCAATTTAATTTAATTTTGAAGAGTAAAATCAGAAACAAAAAACAAATTAAAAACAGGAGAGAAACAGGGTAACATATAATAATACATATGTTATAAATTTTTAAAACAAATAGCTAATTAACAATGGTTGTTATGTTATCTATTTTTATCATCAAATCTGTTGCTTAGATTGACAGATTTAATTGTGCAAGATTGAGGAAATAATTGAATACTGGCTCTTCCTTTCAAAACATCTTGTATTGTTTTCTGTGTCTTTTTGATTTTAGTTTATTTTAAAGAGAGTATGATAATTGATAAAACATTAGAAATGGTACACATTTAGAAGACCAAGATGAGAGGAATTCAATCATGAGTTTCGCATTATACATTGTTGTCCATGATGTAGTTGCTCAAATTGTAGATATCAGCATACAGATTTAGTCAAGGTGGAAATTCTAAACATTAAATGCTATTTTCAAAAAAACTGATGGAAATTATGAATACAGTCATCCCAACCATCCTGTATATATACTTGCATGTATTTCCTTCTTTTTCTTTTCTCCTTTCTCTCATCTCCATTGTTTGATCCTTAAGTTCAGTTTCTTTCCATTTTACTATACCTACTATAACTTTCAGATTTTATTTCCTCTCTCAGCTTCTTATACTAGGACGACACTATGATAGATATTTACACATGTGGGACTGATTTATTTTACTTATAATTATAGCCTCTAGTTACATTCACTTACTTATAAAAGCTTCGAGTTTGTCTTTATTTATAGTTGAGTAGTACACCATTGTATAAAAATACCACATCATTTTCATTCAGTCTTCAGGTGATCAACATTTTGGTTGTTTACAAGATTTAGCTATAACAAATTGTGTTGCTATAAACATGGGTGCACATATATCACTAGGGTATGATATATTCACTTCTTTTGGGAAAATACTCAGAAGGTGGATAGTTGGCCTGAATGGGATTTCCAGTCCTAGTTTTTTGAGGAGTCTCCATACTGATTTCCATGTTGTACCAGTCCACATTCCCACCAGCAGTGGAGAAGGGTTCCTTTTTTTCCCATAGCCTCTCCAGCATTTGTTACTAGCTGATTTCTTTATGATAGTCATTCTTTCTGGAGTGAGATGGTATCTCAATGCTCTTTTAATTTGCATTTCTTGAGTGGCCAGTGCTGTGAAACATTTTTTCGTGTATTTATTTGCCTCTTGTATTTCTTTGTCTGAGAAGTGTGTGTTCATTTCAGATGCCCATTTTGGGATTGGGTCTTTAAATTTGGGGAGATGGTTTTTTTTTTTTTTTTTTTTTTTTTTTTTTTTTTTTTTTTTTTTTTTTTTTTTTTTTTTTTTTTTTTTTTTTTTTTTTTTTTTTTTTTTTTTTTTTTTTTTTTTTTTTTTTTTTTTTTTTTTTTTTTTTTTTTTTTTTTTTT